>JAPTHN010000001.1:159485050-159719637 GCA_026936325.1 Platynereis dumerilii
AAAGATGATTCAAGGTTACACTTCGCATAGATTAGGTCCACAGTGATTACATACACAATTCTTAGTGGTTTTCTATAGCTGACAGCAATTTGATTTTATATGAATTGACTTTTTCTGAAACATGTGCTTTCTCCAAGCCAATGTTTTGATCAAACAGGAAGTCATGTACAGTGCTGCCACGTTGTTGCACCATGGTATAAGCCTGTTTCTCACCATGGGACCGGGAATATGTGTTTATCACACATCAGGCGACAAATCACATATTCCCTCTCCCGTGGTGAATTACCTATACATGTTTGAGTTGAATATCACCTATTCATCACATTTTGTAATAATTTCATTCATGGTGCAACAGCTACTGACAAACAGCTTAATGTCATAGCTCATATTACTTGACAATAGTCACACGTACTTCTCCAGTTTCATACCATATATATATACCACAATTAAATTTTGAAATGTCTTTGCTATTTACTACTCACAGTCTGAGGTTCATTGCTAATTCCTTCGTAGATCAATCCATTTGGGAGAGTGGAATGCTCACCTCCCCATCTGCAAATTCATCAAATTTTGATTTTTCGACTTGAACCAATGAAGTGAAAACAGCTAAAAATCTTGACGAAACACCAATAATTGGACTGTGGCAGTGGGTAGTGAGTAATTTGTTTGCTTACCCTAATGTGAGAGGACCCATAGAAAAGAAAAAATAATCTTGGTCAACCATTTCTGCAATGAGAGAAAATATTTTGTGAAAAGAACATATTTATAAATATGTTGGTATAACCGCTATAGTCAAAACTACTGGACTGATGATTGGGCAATATTCAGGGATGACAACCATTTTTATCATAAAATTTTGATAAATTTGTAGGATAAAAATTTCATTCTGGCGCGAGATATCATAAGGCCAGTGATTGGCAGAGATAAGCTGAGAGCATAATTAATTAGCATGATACTTTGCTTGGCAAATATTCCTCAAAAACATTCAAGCAAGCACTGAATCATTATTCTGGCATCCATGTCTATGTATACATATTGCAACACATGTACAACAGGCCAAAGCCTAGCAAGTCTTTTCTTTATTTGTCATCAGTGTATTCAAAGGTGCCATGCTGGGCTTGCTAACTTCAATTGGACAGAAAAGGGGTCACTTGTGAATGATTCCGAATCAGCCAATCAGAGAAGCTCTCGCAAAGTTTAAATTTGTAAGAATTTCTTTGATTGGTCGAGTTCAAAAGTGAGCTATTTTCCGTCCAGATGAAGTTAGCAGGGTCTGTCAGAGCATGGCACCTTTGAATATCTTAATGACTAGTGAAACTAGACTATCAGACTTTGGCCTTTGCATGTACTGAGAAACACAGTTGGGAGTCGGCCGTACAAAATTAATGCACACAACTTACTGAACATATCAAAACATTTCTCCATGTCCGCCACAGCCTGCTTTATAACTGCCAAAGACTTGATGACAGTTTCTTTGTCATCAGCCAGAACTGCTTTCAGAGCATCCACACAAGCCTGGAATAAAATACATTATGCCTTCATAAAATATAACACCAGCCTATGCCATCCATGTCCATCATATATAACACCCAAGTTTATGACTTTGCAGGGATTTTAAAGGTTTGGTAAAAAAATACAATGTTGAATACCTTGATTCCTGGCACGGCACTCAGCTCTATTTGAAATGCCACTCTGACAAAATTCAGGAAATCTGGACCCTTCGTAAATTTAATGATGAAGTCTGTGTTTCTGGAAGTGAAAAGCTATATTATAGAGGCATTCAGCGTCTCAATTTTGACAGAATCACATCGTACATGTTTTTTAAATTAATATTTCACAGTGACCCCTAAACCTATTGTGCTTCCGAGATCAAGTGCTACACTAAATAATAAAATCCTTATGGCTACCTTGGATATCATATGATCTCTCTTTACTTGTTGACGTTACATTTTAAAGTCTACCATACATTGAATTCCCAGTTATCTACCAGCTAGGTGATATCTCTAATTAGTTCAACTGAACAGTAAAAAAAAAACAGTGCTCAATGGGAACTTTTTTTGCTGTTCAGTGTAGTACTTTTGCAGTGTTAAAGTTATTATTATAAGACAGATTACCATGCTTTTTGACATTCACAAAAAGATCAATTAATTAAATAATTATTGATATTCCCAGGACAAAGTAGGTGTATGTCATTGAGGAATATCCACAATTTTACCTTTAATGTCAATTTACGAAAGTACAAACGTGTAATGAAGAGGTCCGTTTGGATCAATTTTCTTCCAGTTGGCCAACAAGAGAGAATTGTAGCCCAGAGCCGGTTTAGTACCCAGATAGCCAGCCAGAGCAGTCAAGGGGATGGCGACTTGTCTTGGGAGGCTTTTCACCACCCCTTTGTCCCCGTTTTGCCACACATAACAATTGGCTATGAAGCAGAGACAGGTGTAGCCAAGGCGGACTTCTCTGTACCCTCGGAGTTTTGTATGGTCTAGCAAAGGCATCTGGAGAATATTTTAACAAAATGCAACTAAATAACCTCAATTCGCTTCTGTTAATTCAACTAACCTCTTAACGGTAGGTACACTAGCAATGTCCACTTTCGCAAAAGAAAAACCAAATTGCATAATAAAATGTTATCAATATCTCAAAAAGTAAGTTTTTTTTTTAATTGACACAGGCCTAATACAAGAGCACTACTCACATTGTTGATGAATTCTCGCAGTTTTCTTTCCTCCAGCAGAGTGATAACATTCTTTGCTGCATATTCCCATGGTTTGAAATATTCTGGGAGATCTTCCTGCACATTAAAATTTTAAGATAAGTGAAAGTGACTTTTTTATGCTCACACAGTAATTTTTTTCAGTTCATTTGAAAATTTCAGTAAAATCATTCCGGAATTATGCAGTGATTGTCTGGCAACTGGCAATCAACAGCCATCATCACAAACACTCACATTACAAATGTAGAACTGAAATAGCTAGGGCATATAACAATGTAAAAATCTACACACTTCTATTAATAAATGCACATTTTTCCAAAGTGTAAATGCAACAGGCAACGGTATTTAAACAGAGACAACTTTGTCTTAGAAATAATAAGAATGCCTTGGCCTACCTGGGCGTCTTCCAAAAGGAAACCACATCTGGGAGAAATGTGATGGTCAGCAAGCTCTGGAACTTTAGCCATGGTGAAGAAGTGACACAAACTGACTCAAGACTATCTTCCAGGTCTATTTGTACTCAACATACATGTGAAATATCAATAATCAATACTTAATCAGCCAAAGAATTCACTTCATAAACTGTACTTAAAATGTTTCCCAAACCCACAAATCATTTTAATGTTAGAGAATCTCTAGGACATAATATCAGACAACAGACAAAAAAATTTATCTTGGCAGGGATAATAACATGTACAGAGACAAAAAAAGCTAGAATGCATCTGATGCAATGTACCACATAGTGAGTTTTAACCGCCATAAAGTCTTTATAAAAATTGAATGACATGAAACCCACTAGACAGATTATTGTACCATTTTCAGAATTGTAATCTGCATGTCCTTGCGATCTACATGTAGCACGTTTCATGCCATAAGATTGTTTATCTGTTATAATCCTTGACAGTTTACACTGCAAAAGGTGTTTTTTTTTTCTAAAAGAGAAAATCAACACGTACGGGATATACTTATTTACACAATTTTCTGAGATTAAAAAAAAAACTTCTTAGATTGTTTCAATAGTCTGAAATAGATTGAAAGACATTGGCTGATGTTCCTGTGTCTCTGTCACACTATGGAACCAATACGTGATTGTTTCATATTTAAAATTCTAAATTAGACTGCAATTAATCTTCATTACAAAATATAAAGAACCTGAAACCGAAAGATAGCAGTGGGTATGACGAGATCTCATATAGAATTCTAAAAACAATATGTCCAGGAATAGTTGAAGCTTTAAAAATCTTATTTTACAAATCTATTCAAGAAGGTGTGTTCCCTGATAATATGAAAGATGCCATTGTCAAACCACTTTATAAAGGCAAAGATAAAACAGAAATAGTCAACTATATAGGCCAGTCTCTTTACTGCATGCCAGTAATATCGAATGTCTTAGAGAAAGTTATTCATAACAGGGTAGTAAAGTTTTTTGCAAAACAAAGTTTTATCAGAGGGGCAATGTGGATTTCGAAAAGGGAGAAGTACTAATGACGCCATCTTAGATTTCACGGCAATATTCTTGAAAACATGAATAAAGGATGTTATGGGTCAAAATTTGATAAGTCTGAAATTCTTGTCTCCAGTGTTCAACAAGAATTCATGATGGCAGCAAGGCACATGGAAGACCTCTTGTTTTCATTTGTCGTAGACAAGGATATTAGCAAAACTTGTAACACAAAAAACATGTGGCAGAATATTTTTATCCCATCCAAAAATAGTATTGAAGTGGCCAACCCCCCTGAAAATGGCCTGTTTCCACCAACACTTTCTTTGAAAGATCGCATCACAAAAACCAGTACAAGATCCTGATTCTAATAAACTCTTCGGTAAATGGAGACTTGACTGTCAGTCTCCTAAAATCTAGTAACCAATAGCTGAAATAATATTCTGAATAAGAGCAAGAGGTTATGTCGATGTCTCCAATATTGTGTCATTAGCATCACACCGGATTTGTTTCTTAATGGAAATTAAAGGGACAAACATTCTGTGAGAAAACCTTGTGTCTGACATTGTCTGAGAACCCTAGAAAATAACTGAACTATCTGTAGCTCTGTATCATTTATGTAAACCAAAATATTAGAGTGTTTCTGTTGGCATGTCAGTTGTCCTATCTCAATTTGTCATTAGCAAACGCCTTGCTACTCTATTTTGACTACATATTTCTGGACCAAAATCAATGTGAACATATTTCTGGTGTCCATAAGGTCATTGCATGCACATATTGCTCGACTGCTACTTTTGCACTGGTCCCTACAAAGATTTTCACATTAATTATCATTAGCATCACGCTGTCATTAGCATCATGTAAAAAATGGCTTATTGTCTTTAACTCACTAAAATTTTGTTGCAGGTGACTGGAGTTGCAATCAGTTGAATATATATTATCAATAAATGTTTCAACAGAATATTACATAACATTTTTGCATTTTCCTTGCATCTGACATGCTTGGTATGAAGTTTGATGCTTCTCTGAAAATACTAATCAAATATGAGTGCCAGTAACATTTTACCATTGTCTAGCATGTGAAATAAGGTTTAGCAAAGACATTGGGCACTGGAGGGAGTAGTGCAGATCATCTTTATTATTCAGAATCCAAACTATTGATGAAACGAGTATTTTTGTTTGTGTTTGTAAATTTCTGGTTCAAGGATATGTTCTATCTCAATAACTATTGGTCATAGAGACCTGAAATGTAGCTTAATGCGTGCAGAATAGCCACTTTCCCATATGTTGGTAATACATTCTTCAGCTCTAAGTGGTATGGATTTCAAGTTATAGGCATGATGCTAATGACACACATATTTGGCATTTTAATTGATCAAAATGCAGTTTCTCAAAAATAATTGGTACTAGAGACCTGCAACTTGGCCCAAAATGTGCCAATCACTTGCCTAATCATTGGCAATAGATTTTTTAGTCCTAAGTGGTCAGAATTGTTTAGTTATAAGTGTGATTTTAATGACAGTCAAAAAACATTACAGCTATGTTTATCACCTCAGTGCAGATCAGCAGAGCATTTGGACCCTTGGACATGAAAGTGCAGTGATAGCTGATTGTTTGACCTACCCAACGCAAACTTTAAAAGGCTTTTCATAACACGGTTCGATTACCCCCTCTTAGTGACCACCAATATCGTACCAGAAATAGAAACCTTCTGAGAGCTTCACATCATACAACAGACCAATACAATAAAAGTAACTTAGGTCGAGCACCAAACATTTGGCTTCATCTAGATGAACATTTAAAGAACAAAAAAAATGTCAAGTGTTTTGATAAAAACTTCATGATATCCAAAGTATCATTTTACTGAAATTCCACTCACAATTTAATTTGTGTTCTATCGCTTCCTTTTGTTAGATATTTTTATTTTAATAACATTATTTTCTAGAACAATACAAGTCTGTATTTTTGTCAAGCTATTGCTGTATATTAACATTTTGTATTTTACTGTAAACTTGTAACCCGGGTGCAACTTTAAATAGTTTCCCAACTCTGTTGCATCCCTTCTTGTTGTTATTTGTAATTTGTATATAATCATATTTTGTTGTTATCGATGTAAAATGTATGTACTTTTGCAACCAGAAAAATAAATATCTACCTATCTATCAGAAGAATTGTGATCAGTATTATAACAGGTGTGGCAGGTCAAATATGTCGGTCATGTGTCCTGTGCTATGACTTTGTCGCACCTGCTGTCTGCAGGCCTATGCCCCACATTTCAAAATGTTATTGTAATTATTTCAGATATCTCAAAATGAAGCTTCGCTGGATCATTGACGAGCGAAACATCCAAACTGTGCATCTGGAGACGGTTCCTCCCAGTGTTGATGATCTCATTGAATTTTTGAAGAACCAATTCCACGTGGAGTATGATTTCATTATACAGTGCAAGGATAAAGATTTTGATGAATTTGTAAATCTAACTGATTGCAGTCAATTGGAAAATGACACCAAAAGAGCCAAATTATGCTGGCTGATCCTAGTGCACCTACAGAGGTGCAGGTGACAATGAAGCGGATGAAATTGTGAGTTCAACCAGCAATCTACGTAAAAGTGGATGGCAGAACATGGATATAGAACACTCTCGAAATTTGAGTTAGAGGTTACCAGTGCCCTAACCGCAGCAGCTCAAACGTATGCAACCACAAATGCCCCAGTTCATTTGCCAAGAAGTGAGAAGACAAAAATTCTGGACATTTTGGCTAGCCAGATGTATGGGATGAACCCTTATCCGAACAAGTGTCAATTGGAACAGGTAGCCCAAGCTCATCCTCCTGCAGCAGATAATGTTTCTCCAGAGAAGGATCTTCTTTGGTTTAACATACAAAATGGCAGCATACCGCACGAAATTAAGGAAGTTTGGCTGCATGGAGCTCAAGCTCAATTCAAATTGCAGAAGGTTGCATCGCCCCGATCAAGACCATTTGTTACCACCAGCAAAAGCAATAAAGGAAGGTGTGGGGAGATGAACTGGCAGCCTGATTTACCAACAGGTGAAGACAAGACATCCATGGAGATCCACCAAACAGCTTTAAATGAGGAAGTTCTGATGGACATCAACACATGCTCAAGGAAGACTGGAAGTAAATCAGGACCATTAGATATTGGGGGGGGGGACGTGTTGTGTGTGTGTGCGTGTGTATTTGAGTCTAACGTCTCATCAGCACCTCAGGCTATTTAGAGACATACTCATGTAGCAGATGCTAACTAATTTCATGTTTTCATACCTCAGTCATTGATTGTCATTCACAGCTTTCACCCCATCTTCCACTTTCCTGTTTTCTCATTATTCAACTTCATTCCCTTCTTAGCAAGCCAAGAGCTAACAACTAAATTTTGCATGCATATGCACCAGCAAAAAGGTATATTTATTTCAAAGTTATTCACTTTATGCCATTCTGAGAATTATTTGTATTTCATTCTCATTTCTCATATCATGTATTTTTGTATTCTAGCAGTGTCACAGCATTTACGCTATTTATGGGGATTTAATGGATTTTGGAATAAAATGTCTGTCAACACACAAGTCTGCTGTTTGCGTTATTGAAGCCTTGCAGAGCAATCTACCACACAAACTATAAGAAGTTTCATGGTGACAGGTACACTAGCAATACTTTTCAATTTGCATAATATCCTGGCATGGGTGGGGTTCATGACTTGTACCAATAGATTCCCATTACGTTGTCATTTAATCAACTTTGGTTTGCCAATCATGTCCATAATAATTGTCTTGTAGATGACATAGGATGACATACCTTTCAGGCTGCCATCCCGTGAAATGATGACAAGTTTGTGAATTGAGGATTGTTCTGTTTTGCTGGCCGTCTTACTCTTGTCCTTGGGAGGTAACAAGTGGTCTGTCGAACATTCTTGTCTTGCTGGATTGGGTGTGTGTGTGTGTGTATGTTTGTGCTTTACAAAGTTTACATCTCATCAGCACCTTGTTGGGCTGTTTAGAGACATCATTGGTTTGTATCAAGGGAGTTGATAATTCAGTTTGATTGTTGTTTGTTAGTTATTTTGTTTTTCCTGTCTTTGTCTCTGTGTTTGTTTGTTTTTTAATCAATTTCAGAGCAACCGCCAAGAAGTCATGCTGAATCAAAACAATAAGGGTTCCATAAAAATTGTCAGTGAAATCATGCTGAGTGACCAAATCAAGTATGTCTTTTTTTGCTGCATGACTTTTGCTCAACTGTTCATCTTTTGTTCAGTTCGTTCCATCAGTTTCTCAGCCATTTTTAAAGCCAGCCATTGGAAATTAATAAGTAGATAATCTACTGTTTTTCTGAGCTTTGGGTTTGATACTGGAAAAAAATAAAGCTTGATATTTGGTGTACTTCTGGAGTTATGCCAATTTGAATTTGAAAACCATCATATATTGCACCTGAATTTTGTCATCAACTGACCACCCTACATAATCGGTCATAACTTTTAAACTATTAACAATAGGCACCTGAAATTTTGGATCCCCCAATCAAGGGGAAACCTGATGGCATCTATATTGAATGACCCCATCATTCAACATGGATGCCAGTAAAAATGGTAGACGAAATTTGTGATTTCTTTGCAATAAGCCACGAAGGACAAAAAGTGGAGGCCCCCATGACATGAAGTGCTAATAAAGATTTTTAGAGGTTTTAACAGACTCCATGAGTCCCTCTTGTATCTTTTTTCCGATAACACGCAGTGCTTACACTGCCACAGCGCTCCTGAAGAAACATTGGGGTTAAAAAAATGAACCGAAAATGGGACCTATACCGCCTGAAACTATACGATCATACGAACATTTTAAGACAAAAACGAAAAAAATCTGTTGGGAATTTTTTGAGAAATTCAAGTTTTAAAAAATCTTGTTTATCTCATCACTTGAATACACGTAAAATGGCTTATAATACAATAAACAAGCTTGAAGACACAATGAAACCTGTTTGTTTAGCCCCCTTAAGAATTTCAAACACATTACAACAATAAAATGAAAATATTTTGTGACTTTATTGAAATAAATGTGACACATTGTTTATCACACACTGAAAATTCAAAAACGCTAAAAATAACCCATTTATTCAACTTTTTTCGCTCTTTATTATTAAGAAGTTTTAAACCTTGCTTGACATGTATATGGAAAGCTTTAAATGTGAAAAGCGGATCAAAAAATTACGTTAGGTCAAGCAGACTGCAGCAGATTGTCAACTTTCAAACATTATTATGCAGGTAGCAGTGATCACAAATACACAAAGTTTCCAGACTCAGTAAAGGAGAATGGTTCCCTCTTTCCTTCTCCCTTATCAAAATGGTTATTATAAATATATTGCACAGTGAGCTGTCACAGCTCTTTCCAAATCCAAATTAATGACTTAAAAACGCAGGTTCAAATCCTTTTTCTCATTGTGAAAGAGAAAATTAGAAGGTAAATCTGTGAGGGAAATTAATTTATCCAGTTACTGATCTCAAGTAACTCTCAAGCCTTGATTATGCAGTGCAGAATACACTGTATGCTGCCCAAAAAAACCTAGGCCCTACAACAGCTGTTGCATTCTATGATTATGTGCATATAAGCCTGCTTTGGTACCTCCCTAAATCTGTTCTATTCAAAGAGATTCTCAGATTAAGAAGTCCATATTAGGTGCAAGATATATATTCAAACAACCACCATAGTGTTCACTACAGTTAGGCATGTACGAGGTGAGTGAGTGAGTGAGTGAGTTTGTGTTTTACGCCCCATCAGCACCAGTGTGGGCTATTTAGAGGCAACATTGGTTAGATAGATTATCCTGGAACTAATTCCTCATAATTTGTAGAAGTAGTCGTTATCTCTGAGGAACCGTGTTATACTGGACGCTGAATTTTCTAAGAATAAGTGTTTGAGATTACCTGATTGAAAGGGTCGGTGATGTAGATTGTTATTACATTCTATCAGGATATGTTTGATCGAAAGTGGTACTTGGCACCCTTCGCATATTGGTGCTGCATCATTGTTTAATAAGTGTGAGTGGGTTAATCTGCTGTGCCCTATAAGACATCTATGAATTACGATTTGCTCTCTGCGTGAGTTCACATCAATTTTTATATCTTTCATGACGTGAGGTAGTATTGTGCGTAGCTTGTTTCGTTGGCAAGCATTCCATCGTACTTGCCAACTATACTTGGTAAAGTCATTGATATGCTTTCTAAAATCCGTATAAGGGACAACATAGTCCGTTAAGTTTTTACTTAAGGCTCTCTTCGCATGAAGATCAGCCATCTCATTTCCTTTGATATCAACATGACTTGGAATCCAACAAAATATAATATCCTTGTTTTCTTTCATTGCTGCTAAGGTAAAAAGAATGTCTAATACAAGAGGGGTTTCCACCTGCTTGTTGGCTATTGCCTGCAATGCAGTGAGTGAGTGAGTGAGTTTGTGTTTTATGCCCCATCAGCACCAGTATGGGCTATTTAGAGGCAACATTGGTTAGATAGATTATCCTGGAACTAATTTCTCATAATTTGTAGAAGTAGTCATTATCTCTGAGGAACTGTGTTATACTGGACGCTGAATTTTCTAAGAATAAGTGTTTGAGATTACCTGATTGAAAGGGTCGGTAATATGGATTGTTATTACATTCTAACAAGATATGTTTGATCGAAAGTGGTACTTGGCACCCTTCGCATATTGGTGCTGCATCATTGTTTAATAAGTGTGAGTGGGTTAATCTGCTGTGCCCTATAAGACATCTATGAATTACGATTTGCTCTCTGCGTGAGTGCACATCAATTTTTATATCTTTCATGACGTGTGGTAGTATTGTGCGTAGCTTGTTTCGTTGGCAAGCATTCCATCGTACTTGCCAACTATACTTGGTAAAGTCATTGATATGCTTTCTAAAATCCGTATAAGGGACAACATAGTCC
This sequence comes from Platynereis dumerilii, assembly GCA_026936325.1. Classification (NCBI taxonomy): domain Eukaryota; kingdom Metazoa; phylum Annelida; class Polychaeta; order Phyllodocida; family Nereididae; genus Platynereis; species Platynereis dumerilii. The sequence goes on from JAPTHN010000001.1 coordinate 159,496,156, forward strand.
GTTAAGTTTTTACTTAAGGCTCTCTTCGCATGAAGATCAGCCATCTCATTTCCCTTGATATCAACATGACTTGGAATCCAACAAAATATAATCTCCTTGTTTTCTTTCATCACTGCTAAGGTAAAAAGAATGTCTAATACAAGAGGAGTTTCCACCTGCTTGTTGGCTATTGCCTGCAATGCAGACTTTGAGTCAGAGCAAATTACAAAATTGTTAGTTTCCGAGTTGACTGCCATTTCTACCGCCTTGTAGATAGCTGTCAGTTCTGCTGTGAATATCGAGCACACATCAGGTATACGTTCATTACAATGACTTGTTTTTGCGGAAGTCACTGCGTCACCAGTCAGAAGTCCATCTTTGGAACCATCCGTGTAAAGAAACTTGTATGATGGATACCTGGATCTTATTATGAGGAATTTACTCTGGTATTCCAGGGGACTTGTAGAAGATTTTCTAAGACTTGTCAGGTCTAGAATACAAATTGGTGAAGGCAGGGTCCACGGAGATATGGATGGAACCTGCACTTCAGCAACTATGCAGTTGTCTTTGTTTATTATGTCGTAGTAGGGTTTCATTCTAAGCCCTAGGGGTTTTATAACACTTTGTTTAGTCATATAAATTTGTTGGTACTTTGGCTGAAATACCGGGTAAAAAGCCGGATTTGTTGGACATGCTGCCAGTTTAACAAAATATTGCAGCGAAAGTTTTATACGCCGTAGTGACAATGGTGGTTCTTTCGCAAGGACATATAGACTCTCTATTGGCGATGTTCTAAATGCTCCAAGACAAAGGCGAATGCCCAGGTGGTGTACTGTATTTAGACATCGGAGGTAGGACGGTCTTGCTGATCCATATACAATACTCCCGTAATCGAGACGTGATCGGGTTATAGCCCTATATAGTCGTAGCAATACAGTGGTGTCTCCACCCCAACTGAGCTTGCTGACTACTTTGAGAAGATTAAGAGATTTTAAACCTTTAGCTTTAAGTTCTTTGATATGTGGAATAAAAGAGAATTTAGAATCCAGTAAAACTCCTAAGAATTTGTACTGGTTTACTACTTTGATTTTCGAATTCTCCAACATTAGGATTGGATCCGGCTGAAAGCTTCTGGGAGGATAGAAGTGCATACACACCGTTTTATTTTTGGAGAATTTAAAACCATTCTCATATGACCATTTTTGCAACCTGTTTAGGTTAAGTTGCAGTTGTCGTTCCACACTTGTCATTTTGGTTGACTTAAAAGCAACAAGGAAATCATCAACGTATAAAGAGCACTTGATATTCTCCTTGATATGTCGGACTATGTTGTTAATCTTAATATTAAAACATGTCGGAGAGAGAATACTTCCCTGAGGAACTCCCATTTCTTGGTTAAAATTGTTGGATAGTGTGCTTCCTATTCTGACTTGGAAGTTTCGATCTTGAAGGAATGAATTTATAAAGTGAGGAAGCCTTCCCCGTAGACCCATTTCATGAATGTCCTTCATAATTCCAAATTTCCAAGTGGTGTCATAAGCTTTTTCTAGGTCAAAAAATACTGCAACTACATGTTCTTTCTTAATGAAGGCATCTCTTATGTAGGTTTCTAATGATACTAAATGGTCCAATGTACTTCTTTTGGACCTGAAACCACACTGATATTCTGTTATGGCTTCAGTTGATTCCAAATACCATACTAGTCTATTGTTGACCATCCTTTCCATGGTCTTACAAAGACAACTGGTGAGTGCAATCGGACGATAGTTAAGTGGATCACTGAGGTCTTTGTTAGGTTTTGGGATTGGTATTACTATCGCTTTCTTCCACAGCGTTGGGAATGTACCAAAGTCCCATATTCTATTATAAATCTGAAGCATAATTTTAAGGCTTCCTTCCGGTAGATGCTTTAGTAGTTGATAATGAACTTCATCTGCTCCAGTAGCAGAGTCTTTAGCCTTATTCAATGCCGCTATGAGCTCTTCCACGGAGAAGGGCATGTTATATGCTTCAGAGTTATCAGACTGGAAATTCAAATTTTGTCGCTCGGCCCTCTCTTTAAATTGTTGGAATTCTTGGGTGTAATTGTTCGATGAGGAGTTAAATGCGAATTGGTCACCTATTCTATTTGCAATTTCCTCAGTTGTGGTTATCTCTTCTTCGTCGATGACAAGATGTTGAATATGTGTGGATGTTTCTCTACCCTGTATCTTCTTTATCATTTTCCATACTTTTGAACTAGGTGTACGGGTATTAAGTTTAGAGACATAGTTTTGCCAGGTAGCCCTTTTCTTTTGTCTTATTATCCTTCTCGCTCTTGCTCTGAAGATTTTAAATTGATTTAGATTTTCTGATGTTGGGCGAGATTTAAAGGCACGTAATGCTTTTTTGCGGGCTTTGATAGCCTCTTTGACCTCTGTGTCAAACCAAGGTTTAGGGCTATGGTGAGGATTGGCTTGAGATTTCGGTATCGCTTTATTTGCTATGTCTATAATATCTTTTGTGAAATGGTCTACAGGGGAATCGGAATCTGCATATTTCTGTTGGGTAATATTTTTGTTGCAGAGTTCTGAGAAGAGATTCCAGTCTGCTTTATTGAATTTCCACCTTGATAAACCGGAGTTAGGACCAACATCTAACGATTTCAATAGGATTGGGAAATGATCACTTCCATGTGTATCCTCTAGTACTTTCCATTCAAAATCTAAAAACAAATTTGGGTCACTCATACTTAGGTCGATCGCAGAGTAAGTGCCATGTCCTGAATGTAGAAATGTATCTGACCCATCATTGTAGACACAAAGATTATTTCCATTTATAAAGTCCTCTATCAGTTCACCTCTACTATTCAGGTCTGCACTACCCCATAAAGGGCTGTGACCATTAAAATCTCCAAGAATAATGGAGGGGGCAGGTAATTGGTCAAATAGGTTATTTAGATCTTGTAGGGTCACCCGAGAACTCGGTGACAAGTAAAGGGAGCACACGGTAATCGTTCTACGTAACGTTAGGCGGACGGCAGTTGCCTGCAAAGTGGTGGTCAGATTAAGGCAAGTATGTATTATGCCCTGCCTGACCAGAATGGCAGAACCACCTATTGCCCTATCATGGACAATGTCTCCATATGAGTTATACATATGATAATTTCTGATAGTAATGTTGTCGGATGGTTTTAAGTAAGTCTCCTGGAGACATAGGATGCTGGCCCTATGCTCAGATGTCAATATTTTTATTTCATCAAAATTTGCTCTTAAACCTCTGCAATTCCACTGAACTATGTTGTCCATGGAATGAGTTTGTTCAGTCATAGATGTTATCTTATTAACGGGGCTCTATTCGTGACTTTATGTTTGTCAAATTTCAGAATTTGATTGGTGTTAGTAGATTTTCCCCCCATATTTGTGTTTGGTGGGCCAGGTATTTTTGTACTTTTTGGATGTGTTTGACTCGTGTTCTTTGAGTCGGGACTTTTATTTTGGTGATGTGTTTTAGTTGTCGGGGTTCTGCGTTGCAGTTTGTCCTGTGTAGGGTTTTTTGTTTTGTCTGGTTGACCTCCCTGACCCTGCTTTCGACCTGTTGGAGCAGCAGATGGGGTCTGGGAGGTGTTGTCAGTTGGTTTGTCCACCTTGGTGGGAGAACCAGCATCGGCCTTAACTACCTCGGGAACTGTAGGAGGTGTTTGCAGTTCCATTGGGTTTTCTTCATCTGATGGCTGGGAGTCAACCGTTTCAAAAGAGGAATTTAGGTCAGATTCGACCTCTGTCACTTGAATCTTCGTTGGGGCTCTCTCGTCAGAATTTCTGTCATCAGATTTCCTTTTTGTCGGTTTGTTCTGCAGGTCCTTTTGTTGATTTTTGTCTGTTTTCTCTCGATTTTGTGTCAAGTGTCTTTCGTGCACGTTATGAAGTTCATTCATATGTGCGTGTTCAAAAAGATTAAGGAATTTGTCATCATGTTCTTGTGAATTGGATTTGTTTGTGTCTTTATTTGTCAGAGAATGTTTTGAGTAGCTGAAATCTGGATCCAGGTCTACTCTTAATCTTGGCGTTGTGCGAGGAAATGAACTGGGTCCAGCTTGGCGGTGAATGGAAGATCCATGGGACAACAGTGATCCCGTTGGTAGTTCTGCATTCTCTTCACCAGCGGCCTGAGCATAACTTTGAGCTCCATATCGGGATTGTGCTATTCGTCTAGCCTCAGGAAATGAGACATTTGAGGTTGCCTTGATCTCAAGGACTTGTTTCTCGTAGGTCCATTTAGGACATGACTTGTTGAACGATGAGTGGTTTCCCTTGCAGTTGACACATCTTGGAGGGAGACCACACGGAGCATCCTTAGTATGGGTGTGATCCGAGCCTCCACAGTTGGCACATACCTCCACTCTGCTTTTACATGTCTTGGTAATGTGACCATATTTCTGGCATCGGTAACAGCGCCGTGGATTTTGGATGTAGGGGCGCACCCTACAGAATTCAAATCCAATTTCTACAGCTTCCGGTAGCCGGTTTCCCTTAAAGGTGAGACAAAGAGTCTCTACTATCGAGCCATCTTTTGTTGTTCTTTGCGACATTCTGTAAATGGAGACAACCGGAATTTTGCGGAACTCAAACCAGTCGAGGAGCTCCGCATTAGTGTTCTCGTGGCTATCAAATGAATGTATCACTCCTTGGATTGAGTTTAACTTTTCATGTGGAGCCACTTCCACCTTTGCAATATGTAGTTGTTCCATGTCCAGTAGTCGTTGAGATTGCTCTCTATCCCTGCATTTAATCAAGAGGGAACCAGGGAATCGTCTTACATCCTCTGGTTTGCCTATTGCCTGAAGAAGGGCTTTCGCCCGTATCGTTGATGACATCTGTTGGAATGCCTCATCCTTGCCTTTTAGCACTATATACCTTGGCCAAGGTTCAGGTTCACAGTCAAAAAGTCCTTGAGATAGGTTATGGTTGAAAAAATCCATACAGATTTCCATTCTTCATCCTTCATGGTCCCCACCCACCACGGAGCCCAACACGGGGAGACTAAGTCGGGTAGGGCAAAGCCCAGTACCCTAGTCCCAGGAATACATGAAGGATATACTCTCTAAAGGCTAGGCCTGCAATACAGCCTCAATCATGAGAAAATAACCATGGCAGGCAAATATCCGGTTTCTACCCTTCTTTGATTGACCCATCAGCCATGGCCAAATAGGACCAAAGTCCTAATGACAACATGACAAGCCGATTGACTGGACCGGGCCAATCCAGCCTCCCGTCTGGGAGAAATCCAGGCCAAAGTAGTGTATTGTATGGGAGGGACCAACTTTGTCCCAACCAACTCAACTACCAGGACCCCTTCATCCTCCAACACGGGTCGCAACCCACGGCAAACAGGTTGCCCCATTTCCGTCGGGGAGACGTGTGCTTGCGCACTGTCTCGTGTTGGCCACAAGAGATAGAGGACTTCACTCTTGTGTTACCACCCACCGCCACGAGGAGGCCCGAGACCTGCGGGGGCGGCATGTACGAGGTACCTGAAAAACTGTAGCAAACATCAAGCCCAATTTCCGCACACAGCCGAGCGCAGTCATGCCTATTTTCATAGCCTATATTATTATATCTAAGGATTTGAGGATATTCCGTTCAATATTAAATAGTACTTAATTTTGAACCATATTTATCCTAATTTAGGCCTCCAATGCAGATGCAGAAAAAAAAATCAGCTGATTTCACAAACCTATGTTAGAAAATTAAATTGTGACGTGTTTGCTTTAGCCTCAGACGTCAATCTAGATATTACTGTCAAATACTTCAGCCTGCATCACCTTTGCTCTATTAGAACTATTGTATATAGATAGTATCATATAAACTAAATGGGCCAATGAGAAACCTGTCTGAAATAATAATAATCGGTGCTGTGAGAAGATACTTACTTGTCATGTTTATATCTGTTTTGACATGCTTTCACTTTTTAAAAGCTGTATGACGCTTTTCATATCCAGTTTAAGGATAACAAATTTGTTTAATAAGCCCCAAAGACTGAAAATATGGAGAATTTGGTTATTTTTGCATTTATACGGTGTGTGATAAACAATGTATCACATTTAATTTCAAAAAGTCACAAAATATTTTCATTTTCATTGTTTTAACTTTATTGAAATTCCCTAGAGAGCTATGCTGACAGGTTTAATCACTTTTTCAAGCTTTTTTATTGAATTATAAGCCATTTTACATGTATTCAAGTGATGAGATAAACACGATTATCGAAAACTTGAATTTCTCAAAAAATTCCCAACAGATTTTTTTCGTTTTTGTCTCAAAACGTTCGTATGATTGTTTAGTTTCAGGTGGTATAGGTCCCGTTTTCGGTTCATTTTTTTAACCCAAATTTTTCTTCAGGAGCGCTGTGCTGCCTCTAATACAAAAGCAGTCTCATGGAGACTGAGGTTTTAATATTTCGGTAGGGGTTGGGACCAGACTCCATGTCCTTCTAGTATCTTTTTTCCGATGACACGCAGTGTCCGAGGGACTCCAAATATTGGATTGTCCAAAAATGTTGACAAACTGTGGACTGATTGGTTATATAACTTTTCATTACAATGATTATTTTCCAAAAAAATTTACTGATTGGTTGCATAACTTTTCATAAACATAGGCTAAAAACACTTGTGTGATTAATTATCTATAAACCTGTTATGTCACTTTGTTTCATTTCTGCTAATGTCACCTTGTAACTTGCAGTTGGGACTGATGACTATAATTATAAACAAATACCTTATTATCTAATAATTCAAAAATTCCCACACTCTGAAGAAAACAATTTTGTTTGAAGTTCATTCTGCCATATCTTGCTGATTTGCATGCTGCTTGTGCTCATTTGCATGGCCAGTTCCTGGAGACTGCAGTGCAATGCTTAAACTGCCTCTAATACAAAAGCAGTCTCATGGAGACTAGGTTGGGACAATTGGGATTTTGAAAAAAGAAGTCTATTAAATCCAGTTACCCCATCTTGCCGACTTCAAATATCACAAAATTTCAATAGACTTGCACTTCTTCACCGGTCGAAAAGGTATAATTATATAAGTTTTAAAAGCAAGCTTATCAGAAGAAGGAACTGGATGTCGAGAGCATTCCTATACTTTCTAAGAAATGTCAAACCAGCAGCTAAAACCCAGGGAATAATTGAACAGAGATTCCAGGTGCTCAAGTCGATAAAAAAAAATTAGCGAATATGTGTGTGTGTTTTGATTTTACATCTCATCACCACCTAAATGGACTATTTACAGACACACTTCCTTTGTAAAAAGGTTTCTGATTCTTGTTTTGTATGTTTGTCTCTTGAAAAATGTGGGAATAAGTATATCAGATTGGATGATTTCGCCAATAACCTGCAAGCGCACATTGATAATTATTAACCATGAAAGAAGATTATGAAGTGAAATGTGCATCCTGAATCAGAAGTCTTGGAAAAGTCTACAAGGACTTCAGTTCCACTCATTGGCCCTGAGCTAACATATTGAGTTGTTTCCAAACATTCGTCACAACCAACAAAGGATTTCAATTGTCTAACAAGAATCCGAGGATTCAAACCCTGGGTTCTGTTGGGAATGAGCAATTTGGTTCGACAAGTAAGAGACCAGACATGGAGTACAAGGTGGATTGCTGTTAGCCTTTGCAGCAGGAGTACTGAATGTGAAGTGAACTGAGGAATTTGAGTAGCCTAGTACCTTTGATCGGATGGGCCTTTGACAACAGATGCTTCATAAGATTTGCCTTTAACAGCTCCCAGGGCTTATACCTCAGTCAAGCAATGACCAATGACAGGGGCTGGTACATGTACACTAAAATATTTGTGATTTAACAAAAATATTCATCAGAGCAATATCACCTGCCCTCACAATTCTTCTTTGTACTGCTAAAGTTGCAGAAAATATTACTACAGCCTATACAGGGCTTAACTCTTGAATGATCAGAAATAGAATTATCTTATCTGCTTATTCAAATTCCCTTCTAATACAATGCTTAACTTTGATTTCACCACAATGATGGTATAACTTACTTTAAATTTTTGATGCCAGGGACATGAGAAAAGGAGAATTCCATTCTGACTCCCTGTAGGGCCCGAAATAAAATTATAAATTTATTTCATGAAACTTGGGAATAAATTTTGTATTTAAACAAATTGTAAGCAACATATGCATTACAGACTTTTCTTTAAATTTTGTCAAATATTTGCTGACAGTGGGCCTTTAATAGTCATAAGTACTTGAGACAATAAAAGTCATGACAATGCCAGTTATGTTCATAGTTAACTATACTGCAGCTGAGTGACACTAGAAACAACAGACTGTCAGGTAAAAGCCCCTAGCGACCTGATCCTAGACGGACCCCACTTTGGCAGCTGCATTTCAGCCCCTGAATCGTAACTTTCTGAGGTTCATTCAAATTAATTATCATAGTTATAGATCCACCCAGCAAAACTTTCTTTAGATAAATCCTTCATTATGGCATATTGCTATTGGGAGGCTAAAAATAAGTTCAAGTCTCAGACTCCAATGTGATAAGTATTGGCCAACGCACTTGTGCCCCCCCCCCCCCTTTGAAAAGTTCTGGATCTGGCCCTGATGTTGTTTTTTTTTCAACTACTAAGTCCAATAGTCATCATGGCAAATTTGCTATCCAGTACCTTGAAGCCTCGCCTGTTGTCAGGAGCACAATATTATTTCGTTTTTGTAGCAATGATTTTGGCCTGTTGCACAATGCCCGAGGACCAGTGGTGCTGAAAGTTCCACTATGGCGGATTTTGGGGCCACTTTAAGGCCCAGAAGGCAATATTATGTGATACAAAATCTGAACAAACTGGAGCTTGTATTCTCCACACAATATATATATGCTACTGGACAGTACTGGTATCATGACAAACATAATTTAGCTAATTTGAGAAATAATTCTCAACACAAGTAGTTATAATCTAAATTCAAGGGGGGATAATAATTATGAACATGATCACCCCTCTCGCTCATCCTAGGGGGGATGCATCCCCCCATCCTCCCAGGATCTGTGCCCCTGTCTGCTGTCAAGGTGGTGGAATGCAAATATACCATTAGGCCAATTGTCTATAAATAGATCAACTGAGCTGAGAGCAACTGGAGGGTTTGCTGCTGTGCAACCTGTATTGACAAAGGTGCCACCACTACGCGCACAAATCGATGACGTCACTGGTTTTCGCTGTAAATAAGCACAAGTTTCCTGGAGAGGAAAGGAGACCATTTTGGAAAATAAAGTTTTGAAAACTCATTTCGGCCACAAAATTACCAGATACGGCGGAGCCATGGAATCGTTAATTCTGTTAGATTGACACCACCTTCAATAGCCCTACCACCCAACAAGCATCATAAGACCATCTTGAAATCCACTAAATAATTCACAACTCCCAACACTGCATGAAGCAATGGCGACCAGCCCCTCAAACGCCCTCAAAATAAAGACGAAGCACCACATATATATTTCACAACCAACTCAACCCAAACCTGAAACGCATTTTACTATAACACCATTAGAACACCAAAAGGGCCTATTACTACAGGGGACAAGAAGTGCAACGAAATGACAATGTGTTTGGTGCTCAAGTGGCTTTGCCACGTCACAAATTTTCACACCTGGCTGAACAAATTCTGTGTTCACACTTCAAGAGAATTCCTATGAATTTTAGACAACACCTTCTTATACAATAATGAATTAAGTATGTTATGCTTAGAAGCAACTGTCATCAACAATTGATACACACTGCACACACCTGACAGATGTTTATTGAAGGGGGGGAGGCATCTATTTTTTTATGTCTTATCATTAAAATAGATATATTTTGGGAACTAATGACTTGAAATAATATATATATATACATTTAATTAAATAATTGGTCATATCGCTGAATGTTTAGCCTTTGTACAGTGTAGTAATAATTTCAGTGTTCCCAAATGTTTAACTAGGGGAAGTTGCGGAACCCCCCCCCCCCAAAAAAAAGAATTTTGCTTGTGGTTTACCCGATGCACAACTTCCATGTGTGAGTGAATGGATGAAGGTTCCAGTCAGAATGATTGGAGTTTTATCCTGTATTTATGCACTCTAGTAAGAAATTAGGGCATGTGACACAGCAATGAGGTGAAGGATATTTGAAACTGCTGTCCAAGGAAAGTCCAGTTGACTTGCCCAGAGCTGGGATCAAACCTGGGACCCATCGCTTGGAAGCACAGGGCACTATCAACTGAGGTCACCATCTATTCATACTGTTATCACTGGGCAAGAGGAATAAGTAATTAACCTTCATTTCGAAAACATATTCTTTCAAGTTAAAATGAACTATGATCAGGGAAAAATGCATAGAGTAAAACATAAAGACAAAGTTGTTGTACACATAAATTAGGAAATGGTGTGTGCTATTTTTGTGTGCTCTTGTAAAATAACACTTCTCTAAATGAGACATGATATTTTTCACAGTAAAAGCGCTGATAGAAAAAATATTTGTTTCTAAACCAAGCACCTTTTAGAAGAAATACCCCACCATAAATTATGTATTTCAAGACTCTCCAGAAAGAATTTATTTATTTCAAAAGAACTGGACATGAAATTATTTTATTACAGAAACCTCCAAGCCCCCCTCCCCAGGGAATTCTTTTGGTAGCCAACTTGTATATCCATCCATTATCTACAAAAAAGGCGTTGCTCCAAACACGGATTAAGGTCTTCAGCTTTGGAGATATTTACACTCAGTGTTCACTGGGGCATTGAAAAATTGCTCGTCACAAGACCACTTGAGCAACAAACCACATGGTCATTTCGTTGCACTTCTTGTTCCCCTGTAGTAACTGTGCCCACACCCCTATTAATGCCAGGACAGAACTACTCAGAAAACCTCTCAGACTGGGTGAAATACCCCTGGGTGAAACACCCAGGGCAAAAACCAGCCGGAAGTAACAAAGCCATCAATTCGAGACCATTTCATTGATAGTCAAAAGGGCCCTCCACCCCTCCTGCACATTTTACGAGTATTCTCAAACACACTTCAAATATGCTCAACTGGCCCTCAGTACTTCAGCCTCCAGCGGAAATAAGATAATCGGGAGCCAGTTCAATCTTTCAATGAATTCACAGGCAATTGCTTCGAGACCTTTTCAAGAAATGTCAAAAGCGCAATCCTCCAGCACATTACAGAGGATACCCAAATACTATTTTGCTTGATAATTGAACGATGTCGGAGATACCTTTTCAAGTAATGTCAAAAGTGCCCTTGTGTATATTTTCAGAGAATCCTCAAATACGTTTCAATCATGCTTATCTCAGTTATCTGGCAATATGCAATAGTCACTCAGTGGAAATAACATAATCAAAAGCAGAACAATTACAGCTATAAAAGTACTTAATATTATTATTATACCTAATGAAATTTACAGGCCATCTGTTTGAGACCTTTTCAAGTATTGTCAAAGGTGCCCTCCAGGACATCTTTAAAACAGCTTCAAGTAGGTTTCAAACATACCTATCTGGCAATCTGCAATAAAGTCAATCAGTTGAAAGAACATATTCAGAGGGCAGAACCATTCAATGAAATTTAGAGGCGATTTGTTAGAGACCTTTTCAAGTATTGTCAAATGTGCCCCCATGTATATTTCTATAGGATCCTCAAATATGTTTCAAACATGCCTATCAGGCAATCTGTTTAGCAGAAATAACATAATCAGAAGGCAGAACTTTAAAATGAAGTTTACAGGTCATTTGTTTGAGACCTTTTCAAGTATTGTCAAGAGTGCTCTCCGGCACATTTTTGGACCATGTTCAAATATGTTTCAAACATGCCTATCTAGCAATCTGCCAGTCATTCAGTGGAAATAACAATCAGAAGGCAGAACTTCTCAATGAAATTCACAGACCATTTGTTTGAGACCATTTCAAGTATAGTCAAAGTTGCCCTCGTGCTTATTTTTTGAGGATCCTCAAATATTTGAAATATGACATAATCAGAAGGCAGAACTTCGCTTTTCAATGAAATTTACAGGACATTTGTTGGAGACCTTTTCGAGTATTGTCAAGAGTTGGAGACCTTTTCAAGTAATGTCAAGAGTGCCGTCCTACCATCCTATTCTAGCATGCCTATCTGGCAATCTACGATAGTCACTCAGCAGATATGACAAAATCAGAAGGCTTCTAACTATTCAACAAAATGTACAGGCCATTTGTTTGAAACCTTTTCAAGTATTGTCAAGAGTGCCCTCCGGCACATTTTTAGACCATCTTCAAATATGTTTCAAACATGCCTATGTTGCTATGTGCAATACAGCCACTCAGCGAAAATATGATATGAAGAAGGCAGAACTTTTCAATGAAATTCACAGGCCATTTGTTTGAGACCTTTTGAAGTATTGTCAAGAGTGCTCTCCGGCACATTTTTAGACCATCTTCAAATATGTTTCAAACATGCCTATCTAGCAATCTGCCAGTCATTCAGTGGAAATAACAATCAGAAGGCAGAACTTCTCAATGAAAATCACAGACCATTTGTTTGAGACCTTTTCAAGTATTGTCAAAGGTGGCCTCCTGCACATTTTTTTAAACGACCATCATCAAAAACGATTCAAACACGCTTATCTGGTGATGAGCAATAGTCACTCAGTGGAAATAACAAAGTCGGAAGGGAGAACTATTCAACGAAATTGACAAGCCATCTGTTTGAGACCTATTCAAGTATTGTTAAAGGTGCCCTCTGCCACATTTTTAGACCTTCTGCACTCTTCAGGCATGTTTGAAACATTAGAAGCGGTTTCAAAAATGTGCTGATCTGGAAATGAGCAATACAGTCACTCAGTGGAAATAACAAAACCAAAAGCAGAACCTTTCAATGAAACTTACAGGCCATTTGTTGGGAGACCTTTTCAAGTATTGTCAAGAGTGCCGTCCTACCATTTTTAAGACAATCATCAAAAACTATTCTAGCATGCCTATCTGGCAATCTACGATAGTCACTCAGCAGATATGACAAAATCAGAAGGCTTCTAACTATTCAACAAAATGTACAGGCCATTTGTTTGAAACCTTTTCAAGTATTGTCAAGAGTGCCCTCCGGCACATTTTTAGACCATCTTCAAATATGTTTCAAACATGCCTATCTAGCAATCTGCCAGTCATTCAGTGGAAATAACAATCAGAAGGCAGAACTTCTCAATGAAATTCACAGACCACGTGCTTATTTTTTGAGGATCCTCAAATATTTGAAATATGACATAATCAGAAGGCAGAACTTCGCTTTTCAATGAAATTTACAGGACATTTGTTGGAGACCTTTTCGAGTATTTTTTAAAGGTGCCCTCCTGCACATTTTTAGACGGTCTTCATATATCCCCGGCTAGGGAGCCCAAACATGGGGTAAATATTGTAACACACTGAGGGTTCTCCATCACTCTCCAATCTCATCAATCATACCTTGCGAGCACCCAGAACTGGTGTAACAGGGCTGCACCCCCAATCAAGTCAATTTACTCCATCCTCCCTAAATTCAATAATTCAGCCACCAGATGGAATCAAAATGCAGTAGTGTGGAATATTTTAATGAAATTCACAGGCCACTCATTCATAACCTTTTCTGGTACAAGTCGGGAAATTCACATACCATCAATTTGAGACCTTCTGCAAAATTATGAATAGTCAAGGAAGAATATTGAATACAAGGAGAACTTGAAAATGTAGCAGAAAAATTTAGACCCGACAACAAACATAGCCTTCAGCTTCAGGCCTCACTGACTTGCTGTGCAGATATTGCAAACTTCATTAAATCGCTTTTTAAAGTGACAAAATTCATAATTTTACAGGCCATTGAATCCGAATGATGTACTTCCTAGTGACCATACAATCACTCAAAACAGAAGTTTGGAAAATAAGAAGTAAACAGCATTTTTCAGATTACAACAATGAATCACCACTTAATTCATTGGATGAAAATCACAAGGTATAAAGGATGGGATCCTTCATTGACCTTTTTATATTCAATTTATGTGTTTATTTACATTCCAATACACTTTTGTTACAAAAATGTATGTATGACATTATATCAGTTAATACTTGACTGACAGTGTGTTGAATAAAATAAAGATTTTTTTAAGAATGGAATGTGATAGCTCATTCCTGAGTAGCCTACTTGGCAGGCGAACATTTGTAATTTTCCTTTGACTGTCGTAGAATTTGGATATCAACAGGACGGGCGAGATCATGGTCATCGAACACCTGGCCAACGTGTTCAAAGGTGTAGCGAGGCACTGGGAAGGAATGGGAGGAGGGGTACCTATCACAGGACACACTGTCTGAGCAGTAGAAGCTGTCTTTCAGCCTGGGCCAAATTATAGAGTTGAGGAAGTTCATATCTTCACCATAACCCGATTTGAATCCATACATCAGCTGCTTAAACGGTCGCCTCAGTAGATTTCGGATGGTGCTGGGGTTACCACCCCACATCCCACCTGACAGGGCTGACATGGAATGGCTTGGATGGTCCCTCACACAGTGCAACGGCTTCCCCGATTTGACCCAAGCACTCACGGCCGCAGCATCTCGAGCGGACAGACGGCTGTCGGAATCACGAATGATGAAGCGGTCCACAGACATGTCATCTGCGACCATGAATCTCCACATCATAGGAGCTATCTTGGTCTCTGTAGGATCAACAAAGTTCAATTCAGCACCCAAGTTGGTAAGTTTATCCAACACATCATTAGGTACCAACTCATGCACTGGTGAATCTGATGGCAATTCAACATACACCCGCAATTTCCATCCAGGAAAGAAATCCTTGATCAGCTCAGCATTCCTTAGAGCTCCAGTTGTGTACTTATAATTCTTTCCCCATAATGACATAACTACCCTGTTCACCCCTTCTAATTCTTTCAAGTAAGTTTTTTGGTCAGGACCTAATGAAGGCATGGCTGTCGGTCGCTTCTCCTCCCTAATAATCTGCTGCACCTTTCCTTTAGGATGGTCTTCTTCGATCACATTGTCTTTTTTCGGTGGGTCATTTCTTTCAATTATTTTTTCACCACTATTTACCACATGGTCAATATCATGAGGTAACTGTTTCTCAGTTTCCTTGATCTGTACTGGAGCTTTGATTGGATCTCTATGTTCATAATTTTGCAGTGAGGCATGTCCCTCAAGCTTCCCAGGTGAATTTTGTGGCAGCAAATACTTCATCCTAAAATCAATTTCCTGCAAATTACTGTCAATGTCTTGCAGTTTAAATAGGATGAATATCAGCACCAGAATGACAACAGTATTCAGAAGAAGCAAGAAATTTCCCCTGGATGTCGGTCCCATTGTGAAAATTGACAGGCATAAGCCCACAGCAGTTTTTTTCCTGGAAGTCCTCTGTTCTTCATAAAATCCCAATCCATCAGGAATCAGCTCAAGTTGGTCTCACATTCCACAGCATCACCCACAAATAAGCAGCTGATAGGTCCATAGATAGTCATTCGTAAATACCTGAAACAAAATCATGACAGTGTCACAAAGGTGCACACACAATATTCACATCAGAATAGTGGCATGTTTAGAAAGTATAACTTGAGCCTACATGTGTATTACATTGATCAATAGATCCTCTTTTGCTTTGACTTCTCTACAATTATGGGTAGGCCTGACATTCACCTGAAAGAGGGCCAACATGACAAGTAACAACAGAGGTTGACCTACATTCGAAATTCGAACGTCGGGACGTTCTGGTGAATCGTCTATTCTTTGCAAACTACCTGCAGACAGCACATCAAAGGTAGAAAATAATGTACCATACCACATGATCAAGTAATTAGTTTACTGTGTGTGAAGTGACTGACCCAATAACCACGAAAATTCCCCTAAAAAATTCACACTGCCTCACCTGTCCATCAGCTCGAAGAAAAGTAAGATTCGTTCGAAAATGCATTACCACCAGATGGCATTTTATGAGATTCTATGTTCAGAGACATCTAGTGGAAAC
Organism: Platynereis dumerilii; assembly: GCA_026936325.1. Lineage (NCBI taxonomy): Eukaryota > Metazoa > Annelida > Polychaeta > Phyllodocida > Nereididae > Platynereis > Platynereis dumerilii. Next base: position 159,512,125 of record JAPTHN010000001.1, read on the forward strand.
AAGACGAGTTGTTGCGCTTCTGCGAAAACCCAGAAGACATAAAATTGATGTACATAGAGTGTGCCACATGTGGTCTGTGACAATCTGCAGGTTTGACTTATTTCGATTGACAAATCTATAGGCCTAGAGTAATAGAAAAAATATAATTAGAATAAGTGTCACAGAAACTGGATAGGCCTAACAAATTAGATAACAAGTGGGATGAAATATTTGAGAAATTAGGCTAGTAATAGCCAGTAATTAAATCATCAAAATTTGCTTACTGGTTGATAGCCGACAGCTTAGAAAAGATAGTTAAAAAAAAATAGGCCGAATAGACCTATTTATATCTTTGTAGCAGATAATAGCACACCCATATAGTTTAGTTTAGTAAACTTTAGTTTATTTTTATTAACGTGACTTGTGTAAAAACACCCAGCCTATTGCAGGCTTATAAGTCACACCCATAACAAAATATACAAAACAGGTAAACAGCGTAACAACAGAAACAAATAAACAAAAAGAAGATTCTTAAATATACAGAAATACAGAAATAAAGGTTAATTGTACAGAGCATTATTCCTTTTATCAAAACATTTTGAGATGTAGTTTGCAGTATATTTGACAAGGACACTGTTCATACAAAGCCTTAATTTTTCTGAATTACTTAGGTTAAGAAATTCGGGATATATATCTATAATTTTATCAACAAACTCAATACGAAAATCAAAGTAAAAGCTACATTAAAAAAAGAAATGAAATTCATCTTCTATACTATCATGTGAACAAAAAGTACAAAGCCTAAATTCTAATGGTATTTGAGAAAAACGACCAGTTTCAACTTTCAATGGCAAAATTCCACATCGAAATTGACTAATTAAAGCTCATTTGTCAACACAGAAAATAACAAAATAATAATACAAACATACAAATAAATGGAAATACCTTTGAGCAAGTTTAAAAAGACATAATCAATTTCAATCTTACAATATATCAATAAAATTTACGGTTCCAGCTAATTAAATAAACGTTAATTCTAAGACATGACAAATCCATAAAATTAGTTAATCACAATAGGCTATACATATATTAAAATGAAATGCAAAACAACAGACTATATATCATTATACATCAATACTCACAAGAAATTTACCTATAGCTTTTAATAATTCGGGTTCTCGTGATGTCATAATGGCTAAAAAAATTTCAAAATTATCGAGTTGATCAAAGTTGTATATTACATTAGACGATATAGTAATAAGATTTTCCCTGTGTAATCCATGACTAGGACATAAGAATAAACAATGTATTTCATTTTCAACTTCATTTAAATCGCATTTATTACAAATTCTGTTTTCTACAGGTAACTTTGGGCTTTCATGTCTTCAAGTTTCAATTCGAAGGTTGTGAGAGCTAGTGCGAAATCTCGAACTCTCGCAATTTTAGTGTATAATTTCCTGTTAATATTATGTAGTAAATAAGGTTCTATTCTGAAATCAGTCTTCATTAATTTATAAGTTCTAAGTTTGGTTGCTTAGTCGAGTCATTCATTTCTTCGAAAAAATCATTTTGATACTTTTGGTATAGTTTCTCTTTAAACATCTTAGAGAACGTTTCATTTATTAGGTCTGTCTCATTAATTTCTCCAAACTGTACCTATATTGTTGTTCTCTAGTACCTGTTTTATTTTGCTGAAGCAGCAATTAATAAGACCTCTATGAAAGTAGCCTAAAAGAAATACGTTTTAAATTATTTCTAGATTTCTGTAAACAGAAAATAAGGCCCAGGGCAGACTCCATGAGTCCCTCTATAAGCCGATGACACGAAGTGTGGGCCCAGGGCCTATTCTCTGGAATTCTGAATGAAAATCTGGTTTGTGTAGCCTAAAGATATAGGTCTAATGTATCTTAATTAAACGATTTCTCTTTGGCCTAGCTAAATAGGCCCACTATGTAGGCTAAAGCCAATCATCTGGATACAGTTTCATTTTACCCAGACTCCATGAGTCCCTAACACATAAAGCAGTCTCATGGAGACTGCATTTTACCATTGAAGTGTAAGCCTATATACTTCTATGATTTTACTGTTTTTAAATTTTTACATTGAACTATTACAGCTAGTGTTCCAGTAGTCCGAGCATTGCTTCTGATCCCAGAAATGCAGGGACTGCAGTTCTATAGCACTTGTTCCAGCTGACGAAGCCAAGAAAAGCGCAAGCCACTAGGGGCGCTGAACGTTGAACAATTGCTTTGGTGGCTTGCAAGTTGTAAACACAACAACGTGCGTCTGGGACGTTGCAGGGCCAGTTGAGTTGTCCTGAACTCTTGTTTTAAATGTGAGAAGTGTGTGCATCTGGGGAGTACAGATCCCCTGAACAGCCATGGATTGGCAAGTAGCAGTGACTTTTGGAGTGGTTTACTTATTGACACTTTTGACAGTGCTTCCTGGAGCTGGCAATGCTGTGCCCCGGGACTCTACCCCCTTCAACACCCGGGACGTTTGTCGCAGAGATGCCCCTCACACACTGGCCACCAAGAGCCCGGGGGATAACGGATTCAGAATTCGCCTGAGTGGGAGTAATCCGGATAAATATATACCAGAAGAAGTTTACACAAGTGAGTAATAATTTGACAGATGGATGTACATATAGGTCAATTATATTATAGTTTGGCTATTAAAAACTGCCAATTACTGAATTAGAGCTAATTAGTCCTACAGCTGATAAAATGTCCCAACAATTAGTCCTAGTTAGCCAGGCAGCATGACATGTAAGTACAGTAAGGTCCAACACACACGGGCAGGTCAAGATACTTTTTTCTGGGCTTTCTTTCCTTTTTGAATTGTAAAATGTGCACCTATTAAATTATTGGTGGAATTATTGACAAGCTACCATCAACATTCTACAATGCAGGTTTAAATTGCAAATTTGTTAAAATGTTATAATGACTATTTATATAAATAAATGAAGTCTTGATTGTCAACAATGTTGTGCGCTGATAAAGATTGCATGCTTTCCAAATGTCAAGTGGCACTTCTACTTTCTGAGCCATTCTCGAAGTACAAAACAGGTCTAGGCCAAAAGCCAATAGGCTTATAAATGATTCTTTAGATATTTGTAATGTGTAATGTTGTAACGTGAAGTAGATCAACTAATTCACTTGAAAAATTGAAAATTCGACAATTTTTAACTTTTAAATGGTATTGCTTTTTTTTAACAAGTTGTTGTGTTGGATCATTCATGAAGCTACAAGCAAGTTGGTTAAACTAAGTCAGTGTCCCCCCGCAGAAAGAAAACAATCAACGGATTAAGAGACTGTTTTAAAGGGCCATGGAAACTAGAAAGGCATCTATGGATCCGTACACAATCTATGACTTGCCTTGGTTTCTGTTGATTTCTGCCCATCTGTTGCTCAGTACAGATGATAGTCAGCCCATAACGGTCCACTTAAAACAGGGTGACCCAGCAAACACAAAACGTTTCCTGATATCTATAAAATATCACAGATGTGTCGGATAGAAAATGTTTTTATCAAAATGTGATAATGATATAATTTTTCCTCTATCTAAAACATATTTTATGAAGATATATGAAATTGATATCTTTAGAATATCATAAAAGTATCGGTCAAAAGCTGTTTTTAGAGCACATAATTTTTATATTTCTATGATATGTAACCATCATATCTGGAATACATTTTCAGTAAGCATCTAAATGTAATATTTTATAGATGGCATGGAAACATGGCACAGATTATGTTTTACAAAACCATACCTTCGATATCAATCAGTGAATATGAATATGATGTTTAATAAATATCTGGTAACCAATATTTTTTAAGAATGTTTTATTAATGTCATTTAAATATCTCACACAAAATATCAGTTCATTCCATCTTAAAAATATATGTTAATTAATATCATAATGATGTATACATATATCCAGTTACAGATATTTAACAAATATGTTTTATAAGTGTTGTTTAAATATCGCATAGAAAATAGTTGTTTTTTTCTATTATATCAATATCTTTTAATTTATATCATAGTGATGTATTTCATGCATCCTGGGGTAGATATTGAACAAGCATGTTTTATAAATGTCATTTAAATATCACACATGAAATATATTTTCATTTCATCATATAAATATCATACACTCCATATCATAAGGATGTTTTACATAGATCCTGGTGCAGACATCTAACAAGTATGTTTTATAAATGTTGTTTAAATATCGCACATAAAATATCTTTTCATTTCATCATATAAATATCAGTCACTCCATATTATAAGGATGTTTTACATAGATCCTGGTGCAGACATCTAACAGGTATGTTTTATAAATGTCGTTTAAATATCGCACATAAAATATCTTTTCATTTCATCATATAAATATCAGTCACTCCACATTATAAGGATGTTTTACATAGATCCTGGTGCAGACATCTAACAGGTATGTTTTATAAATGTCGTTTAAATATCACACATAAAATATCTTTTCATTTCATCATATAAATATCAGTCACTCCATATTATAAGGATGTTTTACATAGATCCTGGTGCAGACATCTAACAAGTATGTTTTATAAATGTCGTTTAAATATCGCACATAAAATATCTTTTCATTTCATCATATAAATATCAGTCACTCCATATTATAAGGATGTTTTACATAGATCCTGGTGCAGACATCTAACAGGTATGTTTTATAAATGTCGTTTAAATATCGCACATAAAATATCTTTTTATTTCATAATATAAATATCAGTAACTCCATATTATAAGGATGCTTTACATAGATCCTGGTGCAGATATTTAACAATTATGTTTTAAATGTCCACACACTCAATGTCTTTTCATTTCATCATATAAATATCAGTCACTCCATATTATAAAGATGTATAAGGATACATGTACTATACACATCCTGGTGGAGATGTTTATACAATGGAATGAAAACTACTGCCAGTTGGCCCATGACCATATATGACAAAAGTCACTGCTCCTCCCTAGCTATCACCCCCCCCCCTTCTATCATACAAAACAACAGTAATGCTCCAGTAAGGCTTATCTTGAAATATTAAATTGTATAGTTCTAAAACATAAGGAAAGCTGTGATGTAAAACATAATATTCTTGATTAGTTAGTCAATGCTTTTTCAAGTCAATCATCCATGACCAAGGCCAATAAAAAAAAGATACATATACAGATACAGATAATTTATTGAACTACGAAAGATATCATTAAATGTTCAATGGTTGGGCCAAAAAAGGTCCGATCAAGGCACTGGTCCAATCCCAGTGATTCTCCTTGAAGTTCCTCCACAATTTCATATTGATAGATAGGTAGATAGATGGATAGATAGATAGATAGATATGGTAAGTGCAGCCCTCGAAGCCCAGTTCTGGGTGCTCAGGAGGGTTATTGATGAAATGGAGAGAGAGCCAGAGTCCTCAACATGTTAGACATCCAGCTGGGATTTTGCTCATGAAGGTCCACTGAAATTTTGTGTTTCCCAATCGGGAGTCGAACCCATTCTATTTTTAAGAGCTTCTGCACCAATTGTCGTGGCCTAATGGTTAGAGTGCCCGCACTTGAATCCAGTTAGGCTCTTGAGACCATGTTCGACTCCCGCTCCCGGCACTACACAAATGGCTACAAATCTCCTCCCAGCTGACAATGCACGTGAAGTTCACGTGATAAACACGAGGGAAAACTGGTGAACATAATATAACTGAGAGTTATCACATGTTTTTCTTCACGTGATAAACACTCCCGCATTTTCGCGGGAAAACCACGTGATGAATGTCACCAGATTATCACTTGACCATCTTCATGACATAACTGAGAGTTATCATGGGTCATTCTCAAATTTCGGGACAATTTGCGTAACTCTAGCTCCCTGACATTAATTTGAATGCGATTAATATCTGAAGCATCACTCTGCATCTGTTATTCATATTTCTATTTAGGACCACTGCATTTGGAACAAAAAGTCATTCATTAGACCTTTTTTTTGTGCATTATGTACAGGAATTCGTGCAAAATCAATGGTTTTTCCCTGTCACTGGACCTGACATGACAAACTCAAGTGTTTATTTTCCTCCTAATGTTCCATTATATTCAAAGTTTCTTTGCACAATTCATGAGAATATAACTTTGAATTTATATTTAGTTCACATTCAAATTTTGTTTGGTCTTATTTCATTGATTAAATTGATACAATAAATGTGTCACGAATTTATGTCAATTTTTTTGTCCACTCCGTTACTTGCCATAGCTCGGTTCGTTATTCTTTTTTATGAGCTATTTTCAATGAACATCATCAGACGCATGTTCGCAATAGTACCACAGCCTTGGAGACTTCATAAAACATGTATTCAATAAATTAAGACAAAATATTCATAGAAAATATTTTTGGTCTCACCAAAATGCCCCCTCCGTTTCCTTCATTTCCAAGCTTACCAAATGACAGTTTTAAAGAGTGATTTCATGTATGTATTGCTGAGTGTGACAGCTTTTAATAGTCTGCAATTATTTTATCTTAGGGCCTATCTCCAAAATAAAAAGCAGTAATGAGCGAAAAGCAAAAAATTGTTCCCCTCCGTTACCGTCCACTCCGTTACCAGATCAAAATAAGAAATCGACATTTGGACCAAAAAATCTACTGATATGAGATGAAGTACTTCTGAAAGTAATAGTAACACCAATATTTTATTGTTTTTCCTTTTGTTGTTGTTCCTGCAGTCAATTTTTTACATCAAAATTCCCCTCCGTTACCACATTGTCCCCTCCGTTACAGGACATTTTTGCTATACCATTTGTCCCGAAATTTGAGAATGGCCCTCATGTGTTTTTCTTCAAGTGAAAAAACTCCCCAACATTTTCACGGGATAACCATGTGATGAATGTCAGAAGATTATCACGTTGCTATCTTCATGATATAACTGAGAGTTATCACATGATATGGAAATTTCCCAACAATTTTCATGGGAGAAACACATGATCGAGGACCATCACCAGATAAACACATGCATTGTAGCTTTGTACCTGAAGTTTACACCAGAAAATCACATGGTTATGTGGTGAAGATAACCCCAAGAAAATCACGTGATTAAGTGGTGAAGATACCCCCCAGAAAATCATTTGGTTAAGATTCCCCCCAGAAAATCAAGTGGTTAACTGTTGAGATTGCCCCCAGAAAATCATGTGATTAACTGGTGAAGATATTAACTGGAAAATCACGTGGTTAACTGGTGAAGATTGCCCCCAGTAAATCACTCGGGTAAATTTGTGAAGATTGCCCCCAAAAAATATTGTGATTAACTGGTGACAAAATCACATGGTTAGCGTTTGCAAATACATATCAGTTTTCCACGTGATAACTGAGGGGCAATTCCACGCGATAACTCTCAGTTAACCACAAGTTCTGTCAGCTGCATGGGCTGTGTCACTCCAGGCTACAGTAGCCTACTGTAGTTGCGAGCGTGAATGAGCAGGCTACAACATTTCAGAAGTGGTAGGCCTACTCTACATGACGTCCTCGTTTATTTTGCGTCGAAAAAACAAACAGAAACAAACACAGACAAGTTGAGACAACACAAACTTCAATATAGGCTTTTACTTATTTCAACACATTTTCAATCAGTGAGTGTGCTGCAGTCGGCGCTTGTTTTCAGACAATAGTTGGGGGGGGGGGGGTATGGACCTTTTCCCCGGGATGAAATTTTTTTTTCGTATGCGACGCGTTGACGAACAATTTTTTTTGCATGCGGACACGCGACAAACTATTTATTGCAATTTTACACATTTACGGTACCGTAGCTACAGATGAAAACTAACTTTTTTTTCATGTGCTGAACAACTTTTTTTTCAGTGTCAACACTGTAAAGGGGGAAACAGACTTCTTTTTTTTCACCAAAAGTCCCCCCCCCCCCAAAGATCATCTGGTCGGCCCCTCACTGTCTGTTTTTAAAACTCAAAGATAGTCAACTTTCCACGATCAATTTCAAGTTGTCACAAAGTAGCCAAATAGTACCCGAATTATTGTACAATCAACAAAATAACTATTATTAATGATAAAGCAAGCCAAATAACAAATAATTCTGTGTAATTTTCATTCCGCCGAATTCACTTTGGCGCTCGCCGAACTCACTTCTTTTGACTGGCTAATTAAAGAACGCGCTGAGTTCACCAGTTTCCGTTCAGTCGAGGCTATCAAGAGCAAACAAGCATGGACAGCGGGAACCGCTCAATATCCATTCAGTGATGCTCTGAAAAGTCCAGACTGTCAAGTTGTTACACACACAAAAAAGTATTCACAGATATTTGAGTTATAAGCTCACTGGATAGAGAGGCACCTACTTAGTAATTCTATAAATTTATAACTATCCTTGGCTTTAATATGTAGTTTTAAATTTCTTTTAATTCTTCTTTTGTTAGCATTATTTTTTTTCTAATTTTTTTATCATTATTTAATTAAAATTGCATTAGTTTATTTAGGTAGCATTTTTTCTATTTTTTCTAGCCCTGTTCATCCTCTACCTCATCGTTACATTTATCGCATTTTGTCCGTTGGAGTTTTAGGTATATATATTTGTGTAGGTCTAGATACTCAGGTCTGGGCCATGCATCGCTATCTTTCTTTGGGCGAAATTAAATAACAGAATCTTCAGGGAATGGTTTTGGGGTGATTTGTGGCTTTGAAAAATCTAAAAAAAATCGAAACATCTAGATTTTAGCATTAGAAAACATGTTGTATATTTGAAATATTTTTATCAGGCAGATTTTTTGAGAAATAACATGAAAAAGAACATGTCAACAAAACTTCAGACATCAACCTCCAGTGCTTCAGACGCACTTTTGACATAGAAATAATGATCGTACAGAGTCCAAACTTAGCTTAAAATGCAGGAAATTAAATTTCCTAAACACTGGTACCAGTTAGAAGGTGCTGCACCCAGTATTAAGGACGCGACAGCGTGCTGTGTCAAATTGCCAGCAATTGCACACTTCTTCTGCTACCTTAAATTTCCCCGCTCTCTGAGTTCAATTCTAAGTGCCACACAGACTCTTTATTCTACTTATTTATTTCCAATTAAACTATTTATATAATTTATAAAACATCTAGCTGCTCTGCTGATCTACATTTAAAATTTTGTGATGGAGATGCTACAGAATCGCCACTAGGGGCGCCACTTGTCGGTGGCGCCACATGTATATTTCTGATGACATCATAGGTGCGTGACGTCACATTTTGGAATCTTTGCAGCACGCACTGACACTGACTGGTGACATGGCGACTTCTTGCAAAATTCACGTGCTTTTAACATGTTTAAGCGCTAGTTTTGACACTTTGACCAGCATTCCATCAATTTCCTTGATGACTCCGCAATCTGAACATGCTCAAGTCAGGGACAGTTTAGAAACTGTCCCTGCTCAAGTCAACATGGTCAAGCAGTGAAGGGACTACACTACAGCCCGCGGTAAGTCATTTATCAGTGTTTAGCTATGTAATTGCACGTTTTTCATGTGGTAGTTGTATCCCCATTGCAATGAACTGTACAGCCAAACCCAACAAACACAGGACGTTTCCAAAACGTTTTTGTAGGGGTTTTTTTGGTCATTTTTTAAAAGACGTTTTATAGATGTTTATAAAACGTTTTGCCATATGATATGTAGTATGTGTTTGGTTCACAAAAAACCTTTTCTAACATCACAATTTAAAAGTCAAGTAAAGATCCTCAATAGACATTGACATTGTAGAAAACTTCTGGAAAATTGGCTGTTTGAAGTGTCGGGTATGATTCACTTTAGGCTTTAGCGGGCCGCGGCCGTGAAAATGACCATATTTGGAGAACAATAGATTCGTGACGTCATGTCATTGTTGCCAGGCAAGAAATGTTGGGTATTTTTCACTTTATCGGGCCGTCAAAATGACCATATTTAGAAAACAATACATTCATGACGTCATCTCATTGTAACCAGGCAAGAAATGTTGACATGACGCAATCAACACATGACGACGATCTTATTTTGGCGACGGTATACGCGCGGTACAAGTGACAAAATGCACTAAAAACGTAAGTTTAAGTTTTGGTTATACGGGTAGTTTGTTGAAATAATAGCATGGAAACATTTCGGCGGGGGTGTCGGGGCGGTAGCCCCCGCGTTAGCCACTAAAAAACGATCGTAACGGCAAATATGGTCATTTTCACGGCCCGCTATAGTGCATTTTTTCCGAATGCCAACATTAACATTTGGTTTTCAAAAAACGTTTTCAGACACCACAATAGAAGTGCTAATTGCTATTAGTTCACTAATATTGCTCTTTGGGACAATTGAGGGAAAAAATTCACTATAGCGGGCCGTGAAAATGACCATATATGGCAAGTCAAAATGATCGTGTTTCCATGGCAATTTCGGGGGCTGCCGCCCTCAAACCCCCGCCAAATGAACTTTTCATCAACAATTTAGTCGAAACACTGGGTTCCCACTCAACCTGGAAAACCTTGAAAAAGAGTGGGAACCCTGGACTCAAACATAACTAAAACTTACTGTTTTTGATAGATTTGTGACTTTTTGTGTCACGAAAATAATCCATTGTCAAGCGCTGATAGCGTCAAATAAAAAATGTTTGCTGATGACGTCACCACGGCCCGCTATACTGATTGATACCCGATTGCAGTAACCTTGCTGTAGAGAATAGGCCTTAGGAACTGTGAACTTAGAAATCACTTAAAATCGATTCTGGCAATGCCCTGGCGACATCGGCGGATCGTAAGTACTGACGATCGTCGGCGATAATCGATAATCAGCGAATTGTTCCATCACTAGTGCCAGGAAAATTATTTATTTCACAGTAACCGTTACTAACGCCAACAGTAATTTTTTATTTCAAGCGCACAAAGTCGCCAAATATTCATTAAATCAAGGAACACCTTGTTCTGAAATACCCCTTCCAGAAGTTTTTTATTTCAAGACTGCCCGAGAAAAATTTATATTTATTTCATCAAAATTGAAAAAGAAATTATCTATTTAAAAAAAGCTCCAAGCCCCCTTAAGATTAAATGGTGGCCCCCTAAAACCTGATGTAATTGTCATTTTTCTATCTTTAAAACTAAGAGCAGCAGGAGAGTTTGAGAAATCCATGTTGCACAGGCTGTTCTATCTATCTTCAGTGTGCTATCCTGCGTCATCCAGGTTGCTCACCCAATTTTCATTGGGGGGCAGCACTCTTTCGGGTAAACGTTATTTTCCTTATATTTTTTGCCACTGTTTTCAGTTTTATAATTGTTTTTAACTAAAAAAGATGTAATATGTTCGTTGTTTCCATCGATGACTTTGTTGTTTCCATCGATGACTTCACATTTTTCCAGGATGTGTTCGGAACCATAGGCGTATCGGAGAGGGGGCAAGGGGGGTGGTCGCCCCCAAAACCTTTGAGAAAAGGCCCAAATTCGGGCAAGGAAGCTAAGAACTTTCATCTTCTAAAAAGATGATCATGCAAATGTAAATATTACTGAAAATCGGGGCTTTCCTGGTAATGCAGTTGGACATGGCATGAAATTTGGATAGTGAAATTCGGGCAAATGTCACTGCCCCCCCCAAAAAAATTCTGCCCACCATACGCCTATGTGTGTTCCTCGTTTTCCAGCTCTTTTCGGCAGTTTCGGATTAGTAGTTCTTTGGTACATGTCTCTGTAGTTTTCTTTGGCATTGAGCATCCTCGTTCTTGCTCTGTTGTTTAATTGAACAATTACTTATAGTGCTCATCGGTAGTATCGGCAACAAAAGGCATTATCGTGAAAAAGTGGTATTGGTGCATCCCTAATTTTTTTGATGATTTTCTTTAGTTTCCTTCCAGGATATTACCGTAAATGTCCTATTAAGGGAGCACCCTCTAATACTGGCTCTAATAGTAGAGCACCCCTTTTATCATGAAATGAAAATAATATGAAACAGACATCTAGCCACTAGCCAGGTACCATGGGTCATTATGCCCCCCCCCCTACGAAGTATGGGGGGCATACTGTTTTCAGCTTGTCTGTCTGGAGATCTGTCTGTCTGTGTTAATGCTCGTGCATTCAACCGTAGCGCTATGCTTCATTGCACATCCCCTACATTTCATGGTTGACTGACGGTTGGCTCTGAGGGCGTGGGTTCGAATCCCACCCCGGAACTCAATTTAGTCCGAGCCCATGGGACATTACACGGAGGCGGGTTGTATCCAGTGTTCTGTGCTGGGGCAACTGAAAGACCCTGGGCATCCCTGAATTAATAGGGTATGTGCCAGACTCCCAGTCTTCTCATCTCATCATCATACGGCGATCGCCTGCCTCGATATAGCCCACTATGGTGCTGCAGAGGCATAAAAAACACAAACAAACAAACAAATCATGGTTGACTGCCTCTGCCTCTCAAGCCATGTAAAAAGGAAAGGGCAAGTATTAAAGTTAATCACCCTAAAGTGCTAAAGTATTACCATATTTCTAAAATTGCAGTATGATGTAATGCTACAAATCCAGCCAAAAAAAAAAGTGTTCTATCCGCACTTACTTTTTCGGTAGGGCCAATTGAATTTACATTAAAATATTAATAAAAATACTTAAATTATTAGTTTTTATGGATAAAAAAATAGCCATAGTATTACCATGACGTTTTTAAAATTGCAACCAGATGGTCCTTGCTTTATCATTTGTAAATTGGTAAAAAAGTGAAGTGGTCCATCCGCATCCTTTTTTGAGCTGTGGTCAGTCAAAGCTACACAAAACCAATCTAGTTCCGGTCTGTATATCAACAGACAAGCAGGGGGTACTGCTTTCTGGGCTCTGATTGGTCGAGAAGACAATCAAAGTGACGTCACCGATTGTGAAATGTTTTGTGACGTAACGCAGTAGGTGCCTAAGGCCATAATATGCCTTGGAAACCAGATTGCACACAACAGGCAAATTTAGCTGTTCTGTCTTTAATCCACCTGGGGCATGACGTCACAATGGGAACTTGGCTACTGTGACCTCATCAGCTGTGGACTGTGGTGACGTCACAATTGAACAATAGACAGTCATGTGATTCTGGAGGCTTTGTTTATAGCAGCCAGGCAAGGTCAAACAAGCAATAGGTGTCTCTGGTGTACTTCAGGGTGATTAACTTTAAGAGTTTGGTGACACACTTGGGATAACCTGCAAAGCTGAAAGCCAAACAATTGAAAGGCACAACAGCCATGGAAAACATGGGTGGGTATAGTTGGTATAGAGTCACAAATCTCTTACAGGACTGGTTGCTGATGTGATGGCCGAATAAGGAGTATGCAGAAAAAAAATATATTTTAATGCCATTTCAGTTTCTTGTAGAGTTTTTGGGGTACTTTCGGAGTTGGAAAGAGGCCATAGAAGTAGAAAAGACTACTCAATCCCAGAAGAGGCTGCAATGTTCCTCAGTCCGCAAGGACAGACGGCTTAGAAATCACAGGTTAGTATTTTAGTGTTTCAAGAAAGTCTACTTGCGGTTTCTCAAAAATACTTGGCTTGTTCCTTTTCACACCTTGTCTTCTGTGGTTAGTATTATATAATAACATTGTTACATTGCACATTGGAGGAACATTAAAATATTTTACAGAAATTTATATTTTTTGAAAAGTGCCAATTCTCACACATTGCCCCATACTAAAATCTTTGACAAGTCAAATTTGTCTTTTTCAACAACAGTAAAATCAGTTTGTGGCCTGATCAAATTCCTGCTGAAGGCTGGAGTAGAGGAAGTATACACCACTCGATTCTCTCAGCGCATTTTGGGTGGCACCGGACAATGGCTGGAAGAGCAAACAATCCAAACCGTCTGAAATTTTGGTAACTATAAATTTTGTTCCTCCGAAGACTCGACGAAGAGAATGTAAATCCGATTGCATCTTGAAAAATTATGTTATATTTTCAAATTCAGCGCTGCAGATGACTGGGATGACATTTGACACATTTGGTGGGATTGTAAAATAATCTGCTCCCCTTCATCAGATAAATTTATCTGTCATTAATAATGCTATTTGAAAGTAAATCCTGGATCCGCCCGTAAAAAGATACCAAAATGTTTACATGAACAATTTTTAACTCTCGCCTATTTATCGTCAAAGAGTTATTGCGATGAGGTCACGTTTGTCCTTGATACTTTCGTCAACAATTTCTCTTTTATTCTGCCAACCATACCTGAAAAAATTTGTCATACCCTTCTATTTTCTACTGACACTGTCATGCGGTTGTATTTCACCTATCTCAGGTGAAAAGTTCTACCAAAAGCCAATTCTGTCACTCTGCATCCAAGGCACCTTCTGTCTTTACCAGACAATCGTCATGACGTAATAATGCCATTGTTTGAGCTATTGTGACATCATCCACATAGGCGTACGGCGGACGCGATTGTTGGGAGGGCGAGCATCATTTGCCCTAATTTCAAAATCTAGATTTAATACCATTTCCAATGAAATTGCATTTAATTCATTAATTTTCGATAGTTTTTATTTAATCATCTGCCCGAATTTTTTAGCCTTTTTGCCCGAATCTTACTGTTTCCCAAACTTTTGGGGGGGCAACTGCCCCCCCCCTGCCTCCCCGTCCGATACGCCTATGATCATCCAGGTAGCAGCACTAGTGATGACATCACAATGTATTTGCTTTGTTATTAAAATATATTTCAGACTCAGTTTGCTAATTCATTGGCATCAATAAAACCTGTTGGTCCAAAAATGCGGAAAAAAAAAAATTATGGAAAAAAAAAATCTGAATGTATTCATAATTCATTTGATTATAACCTGTACAGTTGCAATTATCTACTGAAAATGTGAAAATATAAAAATCGGGGCCTGTTTACAAATATATGTGAAAATACAAAGAAAATTTGACCGGGTTACTTTCAGAAGTTTTTGTTGCAGGTAGCAAGAAAACAAAAATACAGCTACAAATCAACATATATGTATAGGCCTACCATTGGACAAGAAGTCAGTTAGAAGTTAGAACATTGCCGTGATAATGTTCGTGTCAAGATTGTGCTGTTGTGGGCTAGGCCTATGGTTCACTCAGTGAAGGGATTGGATAACAAAGAGTAGGAACAAGCGGTCATCAAGGCAATTGACAGTCCAGATTATTCCGACAAAGACCAACAACACAAGCTAACACAACAACAAGCTAGTCAACACCACTCACTTTGCAGCTGATAATTGCTTCATGTTCAAGCCAGGTAAGTCATCATCTCAAAATTAAATTCTCTAGTTTTGTGTCACAAGTATACATTAGGGTGTTTCAGGTGCCCCCAATGTTTTCCGATCCTGCTTGACCTTGGTCTGGTATTGCACTTTACATAGTAAAAGTCACATGTAAAATTTCAGCCCATTCTATAAATACCTACCTTTACCAGAATTCACTTGAAGTTTATAATGTAATTCCCCATTGTGCGAACATGCAAATTCTCAAGATATTTAAAAAACCAATGAAGAAATCAACATTTTTTTCTCAATCCGTTGTTCCTGAATAAGGTTTGGGTGGGCAATTCAAATCTGATGTAATATTTTGTATAACCCCACTGGAAAAGCTGCCAGAAGCTGTCAAATTTGTGAAAATCTGCATAAAATGACAGAATTTTAGGAAATTCAACACTTCCTAGCTCATTAGGAAGACCTGCTGTAAATTAGCTGATGCCAGAATTGAATTGCCCTCCCAAAACTTACTCAGAAACTATGCATTGAGGAAAAAATATTTATTCCTTCATTGATTTTTGCAATATCTGCAGGATTTGCAAGTTCGCCAATGGGGCATTACATTATAAACTTCAAGTGAATTCTGGTAAAGGTAAGTATTTATAGAATGGGCCAAAATTTTACATGTGACTTCTACTATATAAACTGCAATACCAGGCCAAGGTCAAGCAGGATCGGAAAACATTGGGGGCACCTGAAACACCCTAGTATACATGTATTAGGTTATCTCAAAATCAACTGCTGCTGAGCATTAGTTTGTGTCCTGTGCCTTTTAACCCTCCCAGGGGCACCTTATTTTAACACATATTAAGGGGCATCTGGGCCTGATTGGCCCGGTTCCTTGAGATTTCTAACAAAAATAACCAGAAATGTAAAAAATTGCCATCAAATTTGCCATGAAATGTTAGCACCTTAGATGATCGTATTATGCTTCTCATAACTATTTGGTGCTCATATAACATAAGGTATATTACCTGATGTTGTCAATATTTGCCAACTGCACTAATGTGTGGATTCCTGAAGCGCTATGTTGTGCACCAATGCCACCCATGTTATAAGATTAATGGCGCAGAAATGTTTTTTATTTCATGAGAGAAAGATTATTTTAAGATACCTCAATTTAAATTTCAAAGGGCAGGCCTCTAAGTCTAAGGCTTATGTTTTGAATATTTCATTTTTCAGGCAAAACCTTACTTCGATGAATACTGAAGTTGGACTGCCTAGGCCTAATTTGCCTTTCACTTTGACCGCATGCTCTACAGCTTTTGGTAAGTTTCAAGGACTCCCTAGAACTTCTTAATGAAATGGTATCTTTATCTTGAAGATATAAAGTACCAAATGTGTACTTAGAAGATAAAGTTTTGATTGTAATGGTTATTATGTTGCCTTTCAGTGTCAACAAAAGAGGCTTGTTCCATAAATGCACTACAAAATCATGTCATCGTGACTTCTCCAGAACAAGAACATGTTTGCCATTCCTGACTTTGACAGTGGCCGTCTGCTGCCAGATGCTGCCAGAGCATGGCAGTTCTGAAATATTTTGTCGTTCTTCTTGGACTTTTCAGACTTCAATTAATGGACGATTTGCTGTTATATATCGTCATGGAATCGACTGTTTATCGTGTTTTATCGTCGGGCAGAATATCATATGTGTGTTTGAATCTGTGTTTTGCCTTTTTGACAGTTTTGTAAGCCAGTCGCTTCAGGGCTTCAGTGGCGCACTTCGTCTGAAATTTAATGTACAGCAATTCTTAAAATGTCTTTGTCAACCACGTACTTTGTCAAAACGCACTCTTGTCTAGATTTCTACGATGGCTTCAACAAAGTATTATTCTGTTTATGATGTTGTCCATCCAACAAACTTTATGCTCGTCATTAATTATTGTGCGTTTTGGCTTACTTCTGAAAATTTCGTCACCATCATGCTCTTATAGATGTCAAACTTTGAACTGTCATATGAGGTCAACTCGTTTCGTCATGATGAACGGATTGGTCAAGTCGTATTGTCCAGATTGCATCAGCTGTCAAGATGTTTATCGTCTGTTATCGAGGGACTGTCATTGTGAACTTGAAGAAATGTTTATTGTGTTTATGACATGTATGATTTGTCTAGTTTTGCAATGAAATTCCAATTTGAACTAAAGACAATTGTGTTGGAAAAATTCTTCAACTTTTGAAAATTTGCCATAATTCGTGAAAATGGAAGTTTTCGAAGTATCAATGTGACTACAGTTGACTGTGCAATTCGATTGCACTTTTTCATTTGTGCCCTGATTAATTGTTTCAGTATGTTGACTTTGATCATTGTGCCGGTGTAGCCTACACTTTATACCTATATCCACTGACTGGGACCAGTCTTTGCGAAGATTGCCTGTCCAAAGGCCTTAAAGTTTGGACAGTCCGTGTGGCTTGCATGATGTTGTTGCTAATGTCATAAATCTAAATTTGAATTACTTTGTTTAACTGTCATGTGTTATTATATCTTTGCTGTAAGGCCTGTATTACTTTAACAAGTTATTATAAATTTTGAAAGTCAGTGACTGAAGTGTAACTTACAGTAACCATGATTAATTATTAGGCCTATGAATTTCAATGTCTGATTGTCAATGACTTACGTGTAACATTAGTTCTTATGAATTTCAATGTAAAGTGTAATTTATTTAATTAGGCTTATTATAAATTTTAATGTATATATAAGGGCTATTCCATTTAAAAACCTGGGAGGGGGGTGGTCAGGTTGATTTATTTTTCGTAAGATGGATGTAGGGATCGACAGAAATTCGCTTCAGATGTATGGAGGGATGCAAAAGAAATCGCTATGGATGTATGGGGGGGGCATTATCGCTCCATGAAGGCTTACGCATTGTAAAAATAAAATTTTTATTGAATGCATGTGGGGTGGGTAAAAAATTTGCAATTAATGCATGGGCGGTTTGAAAATAATTCACTTTAGATGCATGCGAGGTTGGGTCAAAAATGTAACCTGACCACCCCCCCTCCAGGTTTTTAAATGGAATAGCCCTAAGTTTAATTGTAATGAACGTTAAAGTTTACTATACTTCTACCTTGAACAGTTTTCGCAATTTTATAACTTTTCGCATGGCGAGGGATATTTGTTGACAAATTAATATTGTTTCATAAATGAATTATATTCTGTTTCCTGACAAATATCACAAGAATATTTTGGAAATAAATATCTTTGCAAAACACTTAAAAGATATCTTACTGATATTTGCATCATATATCTTAATAAAATATCTTAACAATATCTACGCATATCTACCAAATTTATAGAGTCTCGATATCGCAGAAAAATATCATATAAAAACATCATAATAACGTTTATATGATATACCAAATGTATATCTCATAAAAACACCTAAACAATATGTTTATGATATTTGCATGCTATATATTTTCAAAACACTTGAAAGATACTTTTTAGATATTTGCACCATATATCCCAATAAAATATCTTTACAATATCTACGCATATCTACCAAAATAATGGCGTCTCGATATCGCAGAAAATATCAAATGAAAACATCATAATGACGTTTATATGATATACCACTTGAATATCCTATAAATACACCTAAGCAATATTTTTCTTATATTTGCATGCCTTATCTTTTCAAAACACTTGAAAGATACTTTTCAGATATTTGCACCAGATATCCTAATAAAATATCTTAACAATATCTACGCATATCTACCAAAATAATGGCGTCTCGATATCGCAGAAAAATATGATATATGTTTTTTTCCGATATGTAAAAGATATTTTCATGATATCATTTTGTTTGCTGGGGATAAAAACCCCCCTGGGGTCCTGTCCTGAATTCGGGCAACGCACCAGCCCCACGTACCCAACCCCATGGACCCACTCACAAACTTTGTCCTACAATGGTTGTTTAGAAAACAAGGGATCATCAATGTGGTCAGTAACATGGTCGCCCATTGAGAGAGTTCCCTGGCAGACAGAAGTTACTGTGAAAGTCACTGCAACTCCTGGGTCTGATCTATGCAAGTAATAATGCAACTCCCTGTGTTGAAACACAGTTCTAAGTTGGTTGGACCATCAAGCTGTGGACCTCAATTACAAAAGCAAGGACTGAACTTCGAGGTTTTAATCTCATTCCATGAACTACAGTCTTCGAAGGTATCATACATAAATATATATATACCAATATCCAAATCTTTCCCTTTGCAGCTGTGTCATTATTTATGGGGAACGAGGGGGGATTTTCATTGCACGCTGCTTTTGGTGATAGATGAAAATAATTATGAATCTCTTCAATAAAATCAGTCATAATTTCCCAAAATTTGTGACACATTGTCTGCTTACAACTCACAAAATGCCAATTTCAAAGTGAAACTGCCTTATCTTTTCCTATAATAGACAAACTGTTGTTATTGAACAATGTCTCTTTTGCATAGATCTATAGGCCTACTGATATCATCGATGAAGCTCTATAGCTCTATTGCTCTATAGCCATGTATGATACTTTAATACAGCCCTATCTATAATGGCTTTGAAGACAGACTTTCCTGATGGATGATACTCCATTTCACTTTTATTTCGTAAATTGATGACGTCCATGGAAGCATTCATGACGTCACCCAAATCGATGAGCTTAGGTGGCTAGGGTTGTCGTCTGCTTTGAAGCAGCTGGAAAAACATTCTCGAAGATCCCGGCTGTAGACATCCACGATGTAGGCCTTCCCTTTTGGGATGAGTCGATGCAAAGAGGGATCTGCCTTCCAGATCAGCCTTCTGGTTTTCAAGTTGTTGTGGAATCTCACTCAAGTCTTTGAATCTGTGTGAATTAGGAGGCTTTGCATGACAATCAAGTGGAAGCCGAATGAGACGAACAGGAAAGAAATCAAAATGGAATCCAAGAAATGCTTCCAAGGCGGACGATGAATAAATACGGAACATTTTTAACTTGCGTGAATTCAGAAGTTAGAATCTGAACCCTTTCTGAACACTGCCCTATCCCCCCCCCTTCTGAATCCGTTCCTTGGGGGATCCAGGGATGGATCGGGGTGGGGGGGGGATCATCCCGGATGCCGGATGCACATCCCCCCCCCCTCGAGTTGTGACTTTAATATTTTCAAATATTTATCGGGTACCAATTTTGTCAGCAACGAGGGGCATTATGTGTCAAGGCCTACGCGTTATGTGATGCGATAACCCGATAGACCCCAAGGTCACCCCCCCCCACTGAAATTTTCGGGATCTGCCCCTGGATGATCAGTGTTCTCAACTTCTCTAGCAAAAGGTGTGTTGAGCAATAGTTCTTGTGGGTGGCAGTTGGGCAAATGGCAAAAATTCTCATACTTTCAACATGGGAGTTGCATAGATCAGGCCTGGAAGTTGCAGTGACTTTCACAGTAACTTCTGCCAGGTGCAGAACTCTCCCAATGGGCGACCTCAGCACCCCATTCATCTTGCTGTCTCCTTCCCGTGAAATATGCTCCGATTTGTTAGGAGCTGTGAAGGCCTTTGATAAGCTTGGCAGACGACCACTTCCCATGCAGCATTGCAGGTATACAAACAGCAAGGCCTCCACACAGCCTTCTGTTGCACTCATGAAAAGATGTTCAGCGTTCAGTGAAAATGGAATAAGTTTCTTTAGAGTATTTCAAACTTTTTCCTGTATTGTCACTATCATGACCAGTATTCAAGCTTCCTTTTTACCCTCGGCAATGTATACATTGCCGACGGGTATTGTAGTTACTTTGGGAAAATTTGTCCGTCCGGCGGGCGGGCGGGCGGGCGGGCGGGCGGGCGGGCGGACGGGCGGGCGGGCGTCCGGATAACGGGCGTCCCACTTGTGTATTGGGCAGTACTCCAAAACTATGACATGTATATTTTTCATTTTTTTTTCATTATTGTATCTTTTATCCTAGGTGTGCCTTTTAGGGGTCTAATCCACATGGCATTAATACTTTTCTCACAATTATCGAAAAATGTGAAAAAATATTTTTTTGTGTATTGGGCAGTGTGCTAAAACTATGGCTTGTATAGTTTTAATTTTTTGTAAATTATTGTATCTTGTACCCTAGTTGTCCCTTTTAGGGGTCTAATCCACATGACATTATAACTTTTCTCACAATTATTGAAAAATTGTAAAAATATAATTTTTTCTATTTCCAGAGTAGAACTCAAAACCTGCTATACTTATGTCACTGAAATCTGCAAATAGTGTGCATTAAATACCAAGATATGGCTTTGTGGGGTCTAAATGCTCTGAGAAAAAAGGGGCTGACAAAAATTCACAAAAATGTGTTAAATTACTATTTTTTCAAAATTATGAGATTCAGTCTATTTTGCATTTACATCTGTGAAATTTTCCTGTTATGTGTCTAAATTAAAGATTTTTAAACATCTGAACTCAGTTGGAATGTTGATTCTATAAATTTTGTAGGAAAAGGAAAAAACTAGAAAAAATACGGATTTATGCAAATTTTTTGACATCTATGTCTAAAATGCCAAGATGATAATGGTTGGATTATTAACATTTACAGCATATTATAGTTAACATACTATGAAAGAATATTTACTTTTTGTACCACTCATCAAATATTATCAATTGTAAATATATAATTTGGACCTTGACAGCAGTAAGCCTATTAAGAAACATGCATTTGCTTGTTTAAAAATATTGATAAGAAATCTTGAACTCCCAATTATAACTTTATGGCTTAAATATAACCTCAATGATGCCTCCTTTTATTTAGATTTTTGCTTGAAAATTAAATATGAACAAATCAGACCGATTAGCTAAGAAATTAGGCAACTGAATATAGGGTTATTAAATAATTTGCTTGGCATGTTACAGAACCCTAGCATATTTCATTGTGTAATTTCACATCTTAAGATATTATTGGATAAATGTGTCTTTTAATTAATTTCAAAACTCATCCCAATGATATTTTAGCATTTTGAAGGGAACAGATTTCTCCTTTGGTTAGGGGGTACAGTATTACATAACATTGTGTCAGAGGTATTGTCTGCCCTACTGATCCTCTCCCATGACCAAAGTCAAAAGGGGGTTTCAATCAGTTACACAACACACTCTGCTCAACCTTCAAACAAAATTTTGTTGTCTTGTTTCTTAAAAATCTGTTCAAACTGCATTGATTCCACCTTACTTTTTATATTTTGAATATAAAATTAAATTTTCCACTTTGATTCACAAAGCTGGGCTTTCTGAGAAAATATCCAAGCAACACTTCTCTATATGACATCAGATTATGCAATGCTCCTCCCACAATTGCAGTGGCTTCTGTCTGAGTCTGGGTGTTACATAACATCTTCAACTTTCCCCTAAAAATGAAACTCTTCAATACATTTTCTTAAAGTGTACTTAAGGAAACTGATGTTGTGATTTCTTCATTTAGTTACAATTTTCAATTTGAATAATGAAAAAACAGCAAAGTAGAAGCCAGGGATAATGCAACAGGCCAGAGTCCGCGAAAAGTGCCGGTTTGCCGGTCAAAACCGGCAAAATTAGCGTGTGGCCGGCAGAAATATAGTGGTTACCTGCCCAAATGTCCGATGGTTGAGCAGGAGAGTCAATGAGTTGATACAGCAGCCAATGCAATCAGCACATGCCTTTGAAATCTCCAGTGCAATTAACAAACATCAGTGAGTCACAATGACTCAAATTGGACTCAGAAGTGTCAAATGGATTGCAATTAGACATAACAAGTGTCAACAGCTCACCAAATTGCAATTAGCAATTAATCTGTATTGAGCTCTGGTTCAATGGTTTCCACAAACGATATGAGCCCTGCAAGGTTGCAACAATTAGCCTTTATTGGCATAGGTCCTGACAGGTTTTCAGGTAATAAGCAGTTGATTACACCACATATTATACAACTGGGTATTAATTTTAATTAACAAAGGATAAACAATTAGGGAAACAGGCATCTCAGTCTATTCTTTATAATTTAGTAATGTTTATTTTGGCTTGGAAAAAATAAATTTAATTTGAAATTAGACCTATTTGGTCTTGAAAAAATAGCAACAAAATTATGTTCAATGCAAGATGGTAGGCCTAAACTTACCAATGGGTCCAAAGGCTTTAAAAGTGATTAACATGCAGATTAGAGTAACTTCATATTTTTGATGCTCTAGAAGACCGCTTGGAATTATTGAAATTGGAATTTCGGGCAGGTAAGATTTCATTCGGGCAGGTAAAATTCAGAATCTACCTGCCCGAATGTCCTGTGTGTCAAAAGTACTTTTCGCGGACTCTGCAACAGGCACAATAATTCTTTGAAACAGTAAAGTAATTCACTGGTGCCAGCTCACAAATGTGCATAATTTTATATAGCTATGACAAAGATCAGGGCTCTTGACCATCTCATAAACATCTCTTTGTGACAAGTTATTTATTGGTACTCCTACTCAAGGTTTCATAGAAAAAACAAAAATTGCTGTATGAAAAAAGATCAGCAATAAATGAAGAGTTTCATGCTTTATAGATGACCTGTTAGGTAACTGGGAAAAAAGATAGAAGAAAGATCGATCTATAAGTTGATAAAAAGAAAGAAAGAAAGAAATAAAGAGAGATAGGTAGCTAGCTAGCTAGCTAGCTAGATAGATAGATAGATAGATAGATAGATAGATAGATAGATAGATAGAGAGACATAAATATAGATAGATAGATAGATAGATAGATAGATAGATAGATAGATAGATAGATAGATAGATAGATAGATAGATAGATAGATAGATAGATATATTTGTCCCGAGTTAGCACACAAAACAATAAAAACCTTAATTTCTGGTGAAAACATTAAGTCTTCATTCTTAAATAAAAACCTTGATTTACAATATCATTATAAAACCAAGTTTAATCCTGTACCATTTTTAAAGCCTTACAATGATTCAAGATTCCTATACATGAATATAACACCAAATCCAATCATCAACTGGAATTCTTCTTTTTTTCTCAAATTATTCTTTTTACAAAATGCACAAAATCAGCCATAGGCCTACTTGCCCGAATTACATGATCCCAATTCCATTTAGACTAGTAAATATATCATTTTAA
Source organism: Platynereis dumerilii (assembly GCA_026936325.1). Taxonomy (NCBI): domain Eukaryota; kingdom Metazoa; phylum Annelida; class Polychaeta; order Phyllodocida; family Nereididae; genus Platynereis; species Platynereis dumerilii. The sequence continues at coordinate 159,536,416 of JAPTHN010000001.1, forward strand.
GTTAATCTCTTGGTAACCATTGATTTTCAGTGATGTTTCATTGGACCCCCCCCCCCCTCCCATCACAGTGGCACACTTCTGAGATGTGTGAAGTATGCCACCCTCCATTCTTTTGTCAGGTTACATAACATCATTGCATAAGGTGATTAACATATCTGGGGTACAGCAGACAATAGCCAATTGGTTTGGGTGTTAAGCAGCTGAGGAGGGGGAATAATGAAGCCCCTTTAAGAATGTCTGCAAGGGTAATTTGTAAAATGTTGTAATTGAACTGAAATTGTTACAACATCCAATAATTTACTTGGCTAAATTCTAAAATGTACTCAGGAAAAATTCTAAAAATGTACTCAGGATCAAGATGATGTAGAACTGAAGTCAATGAAACTGTTTGATTAAGATTTACAGACAGAACTTTATTGAACTGATAGATGTCTAATTTATTGTTCAAACAATAGCTACCCTTATTGCAATGTCCCATTGCTCACAATAGACAATGCATGGCCTGTGTTTGGAGTGCATTTTTAAAGACAATGGCCAGTGCTAGAATTGCAGTTAACATTCATGAAAATATATTGATTTATTCCATATATAATTATTATATAATTATTATATAGTCTCAGTTGTATGCAGTTTCATGAAATTGTCATTCTATCTTTTCTGTAGAAATTATGAAAAATTTTAATAGCATAACTGATAATAGGATGATCAAACAATCAAAAATCAATCAATTTATCAATCTATCTATCTATCTATCTATCTATCTTAGCAGTCCCCTACATTTCCTGATTGTTTTCTGGCTGTCTATATCTCAATTATTGTCCATTCTAGCTGTCTTTATAATAGTCATTAACTGTCTATTGCGCAATGCATTGCTTTATTTTCCTGTCTATCACCACTGTATACATATTACATTCAGACAAAAATAAGTTTGATAAAAAACCAACTTTCTAAAATGGTAGTGGAAGAGGGGACAAATTACTGTGGGTAATCCATGCAGGGTAATATTATTCTTAATATTGTCACCGAAGCCAATCTTCTTGAATTAATTTTTTAATTTTATTTCTCAAATTGCTCTTTCACAAAAAGCACAGATTTTGCCACAGGCCACCAATAGGCATACTTTCCTGAATTTCATTATCCAGATTATACCAAATTGAATGCCAGTTATAATCACCTTTTTCAAAAATCACCTTTTCCAAAATCTCCTTTTCGGTCAAAATCACCTTTTTTATTTTGACCAAAATCACCTTTTTTTTCAAAAATCACCTTTTTCATACCAAAATCACCTTTTTTATTTTTTCCCCCCACCATAGACCAGAACTTGATAAATTTTGTACTTATTGCCTTATTTACAGGTCACAGGACATAGCTGTATTGTATATCAACAATCATTTTGAAAAAATAATGAAAAAATTCTTAGTTGAAAAGCTCATTTATTAAATATTTGACAACAGAATAAATGAAGTTGCAAAACAAAATAAATAAAATGGCATAAAAATGTATAAATACTATTTATAATATATATACTACGCAAAACCCTTTATTATATAACAAGAACCATCTTATAATTGCAATTTATAAGTTCTGGCTCAACCAATGATATGCAGCCATTTCAAATATTTGAAAATTTGAACTGAATTGCAATTGCTCATGGTCGGTTATCTGTCAATTACAAATTAATGTAACAAGCATTATACCCGTTAAATGCGGATGGGGGGGGGGAGGGGGCAAAATATGAAATATAAATTTTGAACATAAAACCCATCCTGAAACCTTGTAGTGGGTGAGAAAAGGAAAAGGTTGCATGCAAGTCTTTGTGGATGGGCAGCTAATACCTTTGGCTGGGAAAGACGGACAGGTCTATGAATTAATAGTAGGATTGCAATTATCACTGCATAATGTTTAATGGTAAGAAGAGCCAACTTATTGTTTTTGGTTAATTTGTAAATTTTGGTGATATCCATGCAAATGGTGTAAAGGTGCCACTTGTAAACGAAATTAAATATCTAATAATGACCCTCTAATAAAACATGTACAAATAGATTTCATTGGTAAGGTAAATAAATATCTCGCAAATTTTGCAGGTGTTTCTGCTAATGTAAAAAGTAAATTATTTAATCAATACTGTATGAGTATATATGGCAGTAATGCATGTATGATCTATGATGTATGATAAGTCATTCAATGACCTTAATGTTGCATGGCGTAAGGCTATAAGAAGAGTTTGGTCATTGCCATACAGGACTCACAGCTTACTTTTGCCTCATATTAGTGACTGCATGCCATGTAATGTAGTTCTGTACAAAAGGTTCATCAAACACTTTTTAAATGGGTATAATCACTCAAATGTAGGAGTGAATGAGATTTTCAAATCCTGCTTATATGAAAATTCAAGACTTTATAAAAACCTCAAGTATGTTGCCGATTATTGCAATGTCAGTGTGTGGACTCCAATAATAATTGGTGCTAATGATGCTTGTAGATTAATAGAAAGTGCTTGGAAGAAAGAGGTGTCTGACTGTGATATAAGAATAGGTAAACAGGTTCGGGAACTCTGTGATATCATGTGAGAGACAACTGTGATGAAATGTTTTTAGAGAAACACGAAATTTTATCTATTCTAGAATTTTTATGTTTAGCCTAGTTTTCTTAATTTTATCTCTTCAATATTTTATCTTTTACATGTAACTTTTCTTAAATCACATATTGCCTCTCCCTAGGTGAATAACCTATACATATATATGATACATGGAAGATTACAGGAATTTTGTAATCTTTCACATGTCTTGAATCAGACACATAACCTATTTCATCTTTTTTTTGTAATCAATCTGTCATCTTTTTTGTCTTATCTTTAATTACAGAATCAATAATTTGGTTATAAAATGTTGTATTTATTAAATTATTTAGACTTCATTATATCAATTTATATATGTTTTATTTTTTCAAACATAAACTTCAATTATTATCACACTGAAAACCCCATAAAAAATAAGAAAAAAATTAAAAAGGAGATTTTGGTATGAAAAGGTGATTTTTGAAAAAAAGGTGATTTTGGCCAAAAAAAGGTGATTTTGTCAAAAGGTGATTTTGTCAAAAGGTGATTTCAGGAAAGGTGATTTTTGAAAAAGGTGAAATTGACTGGCCCCCTACCAGAATATACCACTTCTAGAGTAATGTCATGCTAATTGCTAGCCATTGATCTTCCGTTCATTTGATCTTGTGCCAAACTTACCAACTCCTTGCCCATATTTTAACTGTTTCCCCTCTTTTTCTTTTTTTAGGGGGCGGACCCATTAGGCAAGCTGATTGCAAGTGGATTTTGATTCCCCCCAATACAAAATGTCAGACAGGAAACTTTTTATGGTATTTTGCTCACAGTTCTTGGCCATTCAATGCAAGTTTTTCAACTGGAATTTCATTTTCATGAGGATATTAGAGTACCCAGTGGGGTCCTCCCTCAATGTATCCCACCGCCTGGAGAATTGCTGAGTAGCCGAGGGTATGCTGCCGCGCAGCCTATGTTTTAATTAAATGCTGAAGTGACCACAATAAACATGCCTGCAAAGTTACAACTGCAAAATAAATTGTGAAATAATAAAAGGCATAAAGGCCCAAAATTCAAGTCTCTAAACAGACGCGTAACATGTATCTAAAGTTAATTTTTTTGCTGTGGCCATATAATAGGCCGATTTGCAATATTTTGTGATTGCAACACAAAGGGGGGGGGGGGGGGCTGTATACTTTGGCATTACTTGCCGAGCCTGCTGCGGGCCAAGGACTATATATTTCATTGCAATATTTCTTAAATTAGTCCTTGTGGCTAATTTTAGTAAAATGCCATTGCTTATAGAGGTCTCAGGGTTGTCCTTATACAATGTTCAAAACACTTTATATTTGGATCCATTGAAATAAATATATAGCCAATGTGAGGCTCTGTGCATTTCTTAGATTTGACCATGGCTGTTTTCAATTCTTTTCACTTTCATGAATTCATATGAAGAAATTTGACATGTTCCAATAGCATACCAGGGCAAACTCAGCTATTGACCTAAAGCATTGACATATGGGGTTATCTCCCTTCACTATAGAATTTGGCTTTCGTGGTGTGAATAAGTTTGTAATTTATTCAAAATACCAATGTTTACAGACGAAGTTAGTATGGGCTACCTGTGATAATGATCACTATTGCAGATTGAATACCCATGAAGACCTGACACTTTGGAAATATATACTTATTGGCCATATATGTTTTCCTGAAGTTGATAATTTTGTCATAAATGCTATTGAGACCTGGTAATTTTGACATGTGCTTTCTGGGCTGCACAGGACAGGAAAAACTGGAAAATATTAAGCAAAACCTTAAGTGACACAGAAAAATTTTTAAAATGCGAGCCTATCACTGTCACGAATAAGGTATTAATGATGATTCATTGACACTCAAGAAGTCAAGCTAATTCAAAACATAGGCTGGTGACATTAAGATGTCTAAAAAAATAAGTCATGACAAGGACATTGGGTGGAAACAATTGGAAACAGGTTTAAGAGAAAGGTTGCCAGTGGGAAAGGTCCGGTGAGTGTATGTCATGGACATTTATCTCTTCTGAAAGTTATAAGTGATATCTGGAACACAAATAACACCAGAAACAAGTCAGTTGAGAGAGGATTTACGAATCATGATCCCCTTTCCATTTTTTTTGCATCACTATAAATTCCACATGTTGCACATTAATTTGTTGCAGTGAAAATTGAAACTTAAGCAGCCAGAGCAGGTGTGACCTGGTGTGTTGCAACAGTTACAAATTGTAAAGGTCAACATATTTGACCCCGGTGACCTCAAAATGACCTTGAAGTCTGAAGGTCAGCCTTGCATTGTAAACGGCTGTTTGATGAAGGTCACATCATTTGACCTCCACAGCTACATTTAGAAAAAGGTCCTTTTATAGGTCATGTGACCATCAATCACCCCACGTGACAAGCCCTGAAGTTAATGACCTGGAAGGTTGACAAGAATGCCAGAGACAAAACAAGAGGGCGCTGGAAAAAAAGTGGTCTACATATATACAATTTGCGTGATTTGGATGCTAACATCATGAAGTGATGGGGGTATACTTCGCTCCTCACTATTAGACACATGGATCTGCTTCATTCTACATTCGTGATTTGAAAATCACTCTAATTTGATAATGAGCTTCAGGACCTATTGAGATATGCAGTAGGCTAATCATTCCTGTGTTCTGTTTCCTTTAATAACTGCAGTTTATCCACTCCTCTTTCTGTGGATATTATGAGTTCATTACATTCTCCAGTTTCTTCTGTTCTTTCAGACATAATTTTGGGTGAATAAATCTGTTATTGTATAATGTATCTAATTGCAAAATACTTTTACAATGTGAGTATGCAAATGTGATGACAGAACATGTATCCCCTGCACAATCATGACAGTCAGCACTTCCATACAGTAGCATTCCTTGGCAAATGGAGTTCACACAGTGCACCATGCAGCACACAGGTTGCATGTTACTTGCAAATCGCTAAAACAAATGTGACGAGCTGTAAACTACACACAGACAAAAATTACATAGTGGTAGTATGCTGGCTACACTGTCAACATGACTTTTTTGTCAACAGTTGTGAATAAAAAAGGTTGATGAGGTTCATCAATGTCTGACACTGAGGTATGGTAATCCATAAGGGTAGCTTAACATGCACCCCAGCCAGGTCAGTTTAGCTGCCCCGGGTATTAGCCGGTGTATCATCAGATTAATATTGACTGGGCGAATCAATGGCCCAATAGGGCTGCGGGCAGCAGGGCCATATTTCACGGGGTCCTGATTTATGTTTTGAATACGAGCAGAAATGGGTACCTAGCTAATTTTCTGTTGGGTTTCAACAACCTATGCTCTGCAGTCACTGCACAGGTTTGCTCAAATATGACGCAGCAACCAAGTCTAACTGGAAACAAATAGTTGTTTATTTTTTCTGCCTGCCAATGATCTCAGGAACTGAAACTTTGCCTTTGTCTCCCAGTGTTTGTGTTCTATGATCAGTACACAAACTAACAGAGAGTAAAAGTAAAACATGTATAGGGCATTTGCCAACCAACTGGTTTTGTGTGGCAGTGTTGGTTGCCTTTGACAGAGGACCTATTTCTGGCTGGCAGGGACTGGCATGGCACTTGAGACTGCTGTTGTGGGCTGCTCTGTGTGCATTATTGAGGTGCTAGTAATTCCTGGAGATCACAGGCCCTGCCTGGCCCTGGTCTCAGACAGTGAGCAGGGAGCACAAGGCTACGTGGTGGATGCCAGTGTTTACGCTACATGTAACAGGACAAGGTTGAGGGGATTTTGCTCTGCCTCTTGTTTGTATACATTGATGTAACCTGCCTCAGCAGCCTTGCTTCCCTTCAGCCCTTGCTCCTGCTGACTATGCTGACTCTGTCCAGGCATAGAGAAATGGAGGTCCAGACAGGTTGGCTGCTCAGGTTATGGCCAGTTAGCAGTCACAGGTATACCTCCATGGTCCTCACCCACTTGTTGTACACTTTACAGAAGTTGCATTAGTTATGTAGAACCAGGAAAAGACAGGAAACGTTTGCCAATAGCTGACCAACAAAAAGATTATGAATTTTACATTTATTACACTGAGTCAGCCCCACTCTTCAAGACACCTCTTGATCATGACTTGTACACAACACACAAAGCAGCCTGGATCTATGTACTGATGGAAAAATTATGATCATGACACCTCATTGGCTATATCATGACCAAATTCAGATTTTGCAGTTCTCATGAAACAATCCTCTATTTCCCTGTCACGAATGAAATTGCTGTAACAAAAAGAGCAGTGTTGGTGAAAGTCCAGAAGCCCTGACTTGCAAACTAGTCCTGTAGGCTGCTCAGCCCCAACAGGCAACGTCAGGCATACTCACTGAAACTTGGGTCATACTGGAAAGCCTTGCAGAGCAGGAGGCATGGTAAGAATGTGGTGGGTGCCATAAGCCACTGGAAATTGCTTCTAAACCTGTCAGCATGAGGACACAAGTGGTCACTTATCACTGCTTGACCCATGGCTAGTCTCAGCACTGACCCAGGCAGCATGATAACATCTGCATCACAGGAGTATCTGGGATGGATCTCTCTCAGTCATCAAGATGCGGTTAGCCCCAATTCTGCTTCAAACAAATTACAATCCCAGATACCATCAAGCAGATTTAACCTGGTTTAGCAGTGGATCCGTGCTCGTGCTGAATTATTCCCATGCTTTAGTTGCTTTTGATGGTAAATCAGGAATTCAAGAGTCACTGGAGGATCGTAGGAGTTTCTAATCAAATGGATTTTAGTTGCTTTTTAGGTTGAATTATGTAGATTGCTACTTGATGCTGCATGCAGGGAAGTTCTAAATCTCAATGGCAGTAACTCAGTACGCATTACATCATTTAAACTATTACGATCATGGGATATATATTGAATAGAAACTATATGAAACTCTGGCCTAATCTGCAGAAGGTCTGTCCATGGCTCTTTCATGAGGAAATCCCAGCCAGCTCCAACCAGCTCCAGTGAGCCCGACAAGCTCCACACATGCTGGTGTATTTGACTTTTCATTCACTAAACAAACTAACTCACCATGCACAAGACACAGCAAGACACACCAGCCACACAGGACAGTATTCGCGTCAAACTTCTTGAATGGGAGTATTAATGAGTCCAGTCGGACATGGCCTACCTTACAAAGTATATCTGAATGCAAGACTAATATAATGGAAAGACTAGGTTCCTGTATCCTCCAATAAGTCACTGCATGGGAGGATGGGTTCCAGGAAGGTTGTTTTTTAGTAACAGTATGTTGTTGTTCTTGTTGCACACCACATATTTCTAACACTGTATTTTTGGCATAAGCTCGTTAAGCACATCTGTCTCATTATAACCAAATGGGGTGTCTAGAAGGTGAACTGTTGCTGTGAGAGGAATCTTACGAGCCTCTTTCAAGCCTCCCATCCCACAGCCTTCTCCCCTGTGTTGCTCCCAAGAGGCAGGTTAGTCTTGGGGTGTCCCCTGTCTCTGCAAGCCTCTGCAGCTCTTGGCAGTGGGGTGTGTCAAAGAGCGTGCTGAGACTGAAAACAAAGCTAATCACTGGATCACACTGATGTGGTGTTGTCTCAGCAGCAACAGGCAGCAACAAGCAACATCTCATAGCATTGTCACTTAACAGAGTAAAGATGCAGCTCCTTGCATGCTATGAATGGACAATGTCATTTGATAAGGAGCTGTTGCATTTGAAGTGCAGTGATTTAGTAATAAAGGCAACCATGGCTGATCCATGGACCTTCATGAATGCCACTGGAGAAAAGGAGAATAGGCATGTCACTAAAAGGAATCAGGAAGCAGTTCTTATATTTTCTTTTGTTATGAAGATGTAGCCTTCTTTAAACTAATATTAAAGGTCAAAACAAATTTGAATCCTTGGATTCTTGTCTGATAATGAATATCATTATTGATGTCCACAGTATCACGACATTGGTAGTACTGTTTGGAACCTCTCCTTACCAACTGGCAGTAGCCTGGTGGTGATCACTTCAAAATGTCAGCTGTGATCATTATCCCTCTGAACCCTAATAACTGGAAATTCTTTCTCCTTTTAAATTGTTAAAACATTTCCCATGAATCATTTTTAACAATGTCCATAGTTCATCACAACATGTGTCCCACGTCAGGAAACCTTTTTGATCTCCTAAAACAAAGAGATTTTCTCTTTTTCTCTCCTCACATCTGCAATCAGTGGTTTCACGAATTTGACATTTAACTTTGACATTTTGTAAATGTTTCAAAGACCTCATACAGTACAAGGGTACAACAGGGATTGTTCCATCTCAAGTGTTTACAATGTATGTTCGAGTATTTGTTTGAAGGTTTTTGTTTCAAAAAGCATACTGTTAAACGGTTTTGCATCCTATTTTACAGAGTGTCCTAAACATAGTTCGATCCCAAATGACAATTTTTGGTTTAAAAAATGTCTGTGATTTTTAATATGCCCCCTCTCTCCTCCAGATATCTAATAATTGTACCCAAAATCCATGCTGGTTAGAATTCATGTAGACACATTTTGTCACACAATGTCATTGCCCTCACTGGATTTGTCATATCAAATATCTCATGTCTATAATACCATTAAAGTGACACTGAAACATATCCCTTATGTGGAGACACCCTGCAGGCACTGAACTATTTCACTGAAAAACATATATCTGGAAATATGTCACATTTATGAAATTGTTTTGTAAACATGCCAGTGACACATTGTGCCAGCAGCTACAGATTTGGTGATCGCACATTTTTGAGAGAGAAAGATTTCGTGCTGTTGGATGTGACTTCAAGCACAATTGACATTAAATAGAGTTAACTTGAATATGTATAGTTTTTTTCGTGAAATAAATTCTGTGCCAAGTCTCTAAAAAACAAGAATACAAGAGTAGCACATCACCAAGACAATGTCTACAAGGTTGCGATTTAAATATACAGATTTTATTTCATTGGATGTCATATATGGTTGCAACCATACCAAGACAATATTATAGAAATCTCTTGACTTTTTGTTTGAAGTTTACTGTGAGAAGAATAGTTCGCATTTGCAATGCATGTTCCTGTCAATGTAAAATATTGTTTTCTTGTTTATTTTGCAGTTACACTCAATGGAACTTACAATAACCAGAAGTTGATTGGGTTCATGTTGGTGGCTGTACCTGAAAATGCCCAAGATGAATCTGTTGCCATGGGAACATTCCAGGTAGGTTGCAATTCTCTTTGTTTTCCTTTTTGCAAAAGATCAACTGTCAAAATGGTATGCTGATACAAGCTAGGCTCTCTAGTCTCTACATTATATGCTTTGCATTATTTAGCAAGATGTGCAGTGTTGCAATTATGATCAACATTAGTGGCAAAGTATACAGAGAGCAATAATTAAGTGATGAGTAGAAGAAAGCTGCATGAAAGTCTGAAGTTGGAGATTTGATTCCTTCCAAGTGAGCTTGAGTAGTTGCACAATGATGTTGTTCCAACTTGTACAAGACACAAGATGAGGAAAGTGGAAATTGAGGAAAAGTGATCTGACCCAGCCACTGCCACCCTTCATCATGTTCCTGAGAGCTGCCATGTTTCTGCCAGTGCGTTTCTTGCTCTCCTTTAATTGCCAGGGCTTAATGAGTCTGTAGAATTCACGGTCAGCCCATGGCTCATTCTTGGTCTCAGATGAAAAGCAAAGAGGAGATGCCTTTGCAACTTTTTCATGAGGAAATCCCAGCCAGCTCCCACCAGCTCCAGTAAGCCCGACAAGCTCCACACGCGCTGGTGTATTTGACTTTTCATTCGCTAAACAAACTCACCATGCACAAGACACAGCAAGACACATCAGCCAAACCCCAAGACACAGGACAGTATTCGCGTCAAACTTCTTGAATGAGAGTTTTAATGAGTCCAGTCGGACATGGTGTGCCTCATTAAAGTTGCATTGCTGGGAGCTTAACAAGTTTCATGGGGAGTTTGTTCTAAACTTGAGTAGTGGCTGGTCCATGGATGGAATGGGGTAGTGGGATTTGGCTGGTTTGACTGGCTGCTGGATGCAGTGCTGGTGGCTGGGTTGTTTCATTCAATGAGACCTTCCATTTTAAGAAATCCTGCAAGAATCAAGAGAATTGCTGTCAGGATGGTTGCAGGAATGGCTGGTGCATTGTGTTTGGGAAGAGCAAACAGAGATGGCTGCCATTGGCTGCATGGCATTCTGCTGATACAAGTTGTACAGCTCTCAGCTACATGACATTGTCATGGACCCTTGGTGTGGCTCTATTGGGTTGGGCAAGTTATACAAGCCATTTCAGGAACATGCTCAAGAGCTCTCAAGCCAACAAGACAAGCACAGAAGCAGTACTTCTCCATTGCTACATTATTACTCACGTATATCACATATTCAAATGGCTGGATTGCCTTCCTGGGGACTGAGCGTGAATATGGGCGTCCCCCTACTGCATTAATGTGTGTGATCATGACAATGCATGTAACCCCACGTCAAATCAGTGCCAGCCACTTCAGTATCTACCCTGGTCCTTCCTGCTCTTGCTTTTACTCCTTGTGGGACATCTGCATTGGTCATTTCCTTTTGGGATTTGGCAAAATATTGAAGACTTTTTAATGCAACTCAAATGGGACAAATAACAATGGAATTCCTCCATGTATGTCAGTGATCTGACTTTGAACTATCCCCACGTTCAGGAATCACAACTTCTCATATCTCTGTATAAATAGTATATATACATTGAAGGAGAGTTTGCTCTGTCATACGAAGACTAGATAAACCTGATCAAACCATGAGCCGTTATTTGGAAATGCAAGACGTGTGCTTGAAAAAAGCCCTTATACAAGAGGTGTGTTTACTAGGACTGGCTGAAAGTGCTTTCTGAGATCTTAGACAAACATTGAGGCCTCAATTGAACTTTTCGAGGTATATAAGGTCCAGTGGATATAATAGTCATTTTTCTTCAAGTTCACTTTTTATTTAGCATTTATCTGTAACTCCTCTTTCATGTGTAATACACTGGTATCTCCATTTGTCAAGTGCCATGTGCATACATACACTGCTATCTCAAAGCAAATACAAATCACAGGCAGATTTCCTCTCCTCCAATATCCTGCCCTGATGGAAAAATTGCTTTTGCAATGGATAGAATGAATTGCCCAATATGTCCCCATTCGTGTAATGAAATTGCAGACTGGATTTCAAAACGGGCATGTCAATAATGTATTAAATTTGTTGTGTTTGAAACTTCAGATGATTTTATGTCGTGAACAATGGAGTTAGAAATATTACAATTACCACTTGTCGGATCAAACCTGACCAAAAGAACACTCTTACCTGGGAAGAAATTGGAAAGCCTGACAATTTTCTTTGGAGTAAACTTGTTGTGTGTGGTTCCTCTCCCATATCTGAATGTCAGCTCTCTCAGGTGCCTTCTGAAGCTGCATGCATATTTTGTTGAACACAGTTTGAACAGTTTTGATAATGTATAGTTTTGCAACCAAACAATTGGATTTGTTTGTAATTCAGCAAAACAATATTTAAGTTTAGAGTACCAGAAACATTGACACAGTATTGAGCATAATTAAGCTTCTTAATATTGGTTTTGGTCAGAGTCCTGAGGACTTTTTCAGTTACGATTGCCTTGACACAAAATTCTTGAAATTTGAAGGATGGTCAGACACACGAGGCTCATGCATCCAAACTTTAACTTGATTTATTTCTCCCACCAAAAATATGAGTGGTGAAAAAAGCTTCTCACAATTTGTTCTTTCCCAAGGGACCTTTACATATATTTTTTGCCTGTTTTGTGTATTGAATTTACTTATATAATAATAATAATAATAATAAGCATTTATATAGCGCTAATTCCAGTAAACTGCTCACTAGCAATTGTGCATGATCGATTTATTTGTAGAAACTGGTAAACAGGTAAGTTTTGAGATTTCTCTTGAAGCCTTCAAGTGTTTTAGAGGCCTTGACGATCTCTGGGAGTTGGTTCCAAAGTTTTGGAGCGGCATGCGAGAAGGCTCGGTCCTCATATTTGTTTTTGTTGAAGGAGTTTGGTTCATTTAATAGCATTTTGTTATTGCTTCTCAGATTAAGGTTTCGTTCAGATTTTGGCTGAATCATCTTTTGAATATACAAGGGAGCTTGTCCGTTTACTGCTTTTTACTTGACCTGCGCATATCCACCTTACAAAAGAGCAAGCAGGTGATGATGCATGCTGTGCATATAGCCCTGATGTAGTTATTGCGAAGAGTTATATGTTCCCAGAACTCCCTGTGCCCAATGGCCTGACCAGGGAATCCATTAACATAGCCCTTGCAGAACAGGGCAGAGCATTGCAGAGTGGCCCACTGAGGGTGAGTGACCTCTGAAGAGTGGGGTGTGCCCTCTTGTGAAGAGCTGAAGGCTGAGGGCACCTGGAGTGTTCTTTGTGTGTAATTCGTGATCCTTGTGTGAGGTCATTAATTTCTGCCTTTGCAATTACTTAGGGATGAGCAGGGTTATGCTGCCACAGAATACGGTACAGCCACCAAGGGATAATTGGACACCCTGGTAAGATTGATAGCACCATCCCCTGGTCCAGCATGCAGCAGGCATGAAGCATCTGCCCACATCTGTAATGCTGGGGCCTTGCTGGCTATGCTGGGCCATCGTTGGTATTATGCTGCTGTATTGCAGGCTGTTGCTACTCATGTCATTTATCAGGGGGACATCCTAAGCTGCCTTTATCTGAAGAATTCATACATCACTCTGGCCAGCTCCATCTTAATTGATGACTGCAGCATCCCTTGCTATATCCTGCATGTCCTGTATTAATAGGATGCCTCCTGATTCATTGCTGGATTGCTGCCTCACCTGTTTGTCATACTGGGTCATCCTCAGTATAAACTTGTCATCATGGATGTCTTCCTGTCTGCAAAATTTTCTGCGTAGTGTCGTTAAATTGCTATTCTTTTTGCAAGATATAGGTCTGTACCAAATGGTAAAATTTGGAAGTATTTTTAATCCTTGAATCCTTGGATCTAAGAATATGCTTTGCTTGAATTTGAAGTGTACCTTCACAAACTACAAGCTTGCGTGCTATGGTATACATCTTCACTGTTAGCTTTTCTCTCTTTTTCCCTTGAAAAAGTTGAAACTCCAAAAGTTGACAAACTTTAGAAGGTTGTGTGAGTATCATATATCTTAGTTAGGGAGACAGTAATTCTCCAAATATGAATTACTCAGTGCTGTGGTACATCTGTTTACATGGACCTTTCTGCAGCAGACTCCCTGGCAGACTCCCTGGCTGATCTTTTCCACTCACCTCATTGACTCCGCGTATCATCCATCTTCGTTATGCTTTGTTTGTTGTAATACAGGACCTGGGGACCTGTAAGCTATTGCTTGCCAGTTCTTTTGTGGCCCCAATAAAGACACAGGAACATGAGGACGGGACATTGCCTCAAAGGTCTTGTGTGATTTGATCAGCTGTCCTCAATTGGGCCTCAAAGGACCCTGAAAGGAGCACCCTGTTCCGCCCTGGCCCTCAATTTGTAGCATCCTCGCTGTTGTGCTCGCCACTGCTTGGCAGCAACCGGACAGGATGTTGGCCTTCGCAGCCAGTGAAAGATTAATGAAACGTCAGACTACAGGCCTTAATTAATCTTCAGTGAATACGACCCTGACTGATTGGCCCACATGCTCCGTTGAGTGATGAGCATCCAGCCATTGGCGGCCAAGGTGGCCACTTGTACTGCTCTCTTGCCTTGACTAATCACCGGCTTTATTTCGCTCAATGTTCTGCTCATTAAATCCGATGAGAGTTGTTCATGTTCATTTAGTCTCTTGATTTGTTTTTAGTTGGCCTCGTACTTGTTGCGATTGCCAGCATCAACAGAGTTGGAGTTGAACAGACTGCCTGCTGCAGCAGCATGAGCAGCAAAGGCAGCAATGGTGGGATCACACACATCATGGGAGGATGATCCCTGCACGACATAAAGGGATGTTGGGGCTGCTGAGATCTGCCATGGGCTTTGCATTGCCTCTGCTTTGCCTCTGTCCTTTGGTTGTGCTTTGGCTGTTCTTGGTGAATGTTGCGGATGCAGCTTCGGTTGTGGCATGATGCAGCTGAGTCCGAGGAGGCTCTGGGGTGATGCGGAACGGATGGTGCTGCAGCTGGAGCAAAAGATGGAGAGGCTGGTGGGGAATCCCCTGCAGGCAGCTGCAGCAACAGTCTCTTTAATAATTCACATGCAGGAGGTTGGCTGAGTGGGCCCAGGGGAGGACCGACCCATCTGTCCCAAAGAGCAGCAGGTAGTCCCCTCACCCCCTCACAGCCTCCCTGTATATTGCACATGCTATGGCCTTGTCTCAGTTGTCTGTGGTCATGTGTGCTCCCTGTGTCATGATGACCATGCTTGACCATTCACTCTTGCTCTGTCATGGCAGTCATTTACACTCTGTGGCTCTTTGTTTATTGGCCTCCTGTTCCAGTAATTGTCCAGTCTATTGTTTTGTGTGCAGAAGCTTGACCCTTGTGAATCATTTCTGATGATTAAATGCAATCTGATTCAATCTGCCTCAGAATAAGTGACAGCAAGTGAGATGTGACTGCTCACATGCCCAGATTGACTGGGAGGATCACTTTCACATGTTTCATTATTACACTGCTTAGGTAATCGTGACTGACAGGAGTGAAAGGTGAGCCCATCCACCTGCAGCACCACCCTGTCTCAGCAACAGCCCTTGACTCATCCAAGGTTTCTCATATGAAGATGTAAAGGTCGTGTTCGTCACTCCCCTGGCTGAGCAACATATTCTGACATATCAAATAAAGATCAATGATTATTGATTAGCATTTCCGGCTACAGTTTAATGCATTTTCAGAGAGGATTTGATTGTCCGAGTGCATTTTCACTCAGCAGAATGCAGTTGATTTTATTAATCCAAGAAATGAACTACACTTTCATAATAAAGTTTCATTTGCAAGACATATAATCATACTGTATATTGAGCTTGTCTTGTTATGTGTTCATGTATACTGAAAAAAAATTCTCCTATCACTTTTAATATTATATTATCAATTATTTCTTGGTTGTTCTTAAAACATTTCTGACAATGTCTCATATGATTTCACAGCACTTTTTGATTCTACATGCATGTGCAGGAATTTTTGTATATGTGGAGGAAAAGCGCTGTCATCCATGACTTTCCAGTGTTTTTAACTTTTTTATTTCATGGGATGTTGCAAACTTGCCAAGTTATGTCACTCACGTTGTTTGCATTGTGCCCGATAGATCAAATCCCACAACTGGAGGTGCCTATTGCCATTAATAAAACACTTTGTGTGGAGTTTGCCTTGTTAGAAAGCTGAACCATTGTTGGGGAGATTGATCCATGCTAGCAGGGTTTAATTTCTCTGTCAGACTAATTGAAATGTAGTTCTTGATCAAAGACATTTATAGATCCTGTCCTGGCTTATGGCTGATGGAATGTGGAATCCCTCCCTGATCCAATATGACATTTTTATCCAAGTTCCGCCATGCAGCAATCAATTAGTTTTTAATCAATTAATTTTTAATACGGTGACATTGAATTGATCTGTGTTGATATCGAACTGAGATAGGTTGGTGAACCTGGGATGATCATGTGAAGCGCTTAATGCCTCTGCTATCCATGTTCGCCTGTTTAATTAACAAGATGAATTATATTCATCAACACAGCCTAAAAGAGGCCCTTGGAAGCAAGCCTTAGCAAGGGTTGCAGATCACCACATCCATCCACAGGCATTAACTGATGATCCAGTGCATTGCTCTTCCTCTAAATGCAGGAGAATGAGCTCAGTTTGTGTTGTTCTGAGCTTCCTATATATATATATCACTTTATCAGAAGTTCGATTCCAGCGGGGTCACTTTCACCTATGTTGGACAGCAGTTTCAATCATCCTTTGCTGTTAATGGGGAATTAACTGACTGAAAACAATTCTTTACCTGCTTTAGTTTGTCACAATTTTAATTACTTTGCTCTGTGCATAAAATTATGTGATGGGGTTTCACAAATTTCGAAGACAATAAAATGTAAAGTGTGCAATGTATCCTAATATTGACGGTAAGTACAAAATAGTACATGCACTGGGCAGCTTCAAGTCTTGGCTACTTGCTCAATTTGCCTTCCCATCTACAGGGACCTGTCCTTGCTGGCTTACAAAATTGTTTGACAGCTTATAGTGTGACAAGCCATCCACTTATGAAGTGTGTGTAATTGAA
This sequence comes from Platynereis dumerilii, assembly GCA_026936325.1. Classification (NCBI taxonomy): domain Eukaryota; kingdom Metazoa; phylum Annelida; class Polychaeta; order Phyllodocida; family Nereididae; genus Platynereis; species Platynereis dumerilii. The sequence continues at coordinate 159,553,239 of JAPTHN010000001.1, forward strand.
GTACGCAACAATTGGAGAGTCGGTGCCATACAACCTCACACTTGCTCTGGAATTTTAGTGATGAACAACATTACCACATATTTCCTGAGACATGAGAAAAACATATATGGTGACTTCTGGAAAATTGTTATTGTTTGCGTATGACCTAGGCGGCTTGGCTAGCCAATGTATAGTTGGTGTGGCTCTTGCCACTGCCTCTGCTCAGGCTCAAAATGGCATCACCCTATCCAGGACTCATATAAATACAGAAGGACACCAGGCAAAATTAGGCTTACTAAGGATGTGCACCAGACGCCAGGGGCACTGGTAGAATTATTCCTCCATTGATATTTTTATGGACCACCTTGTTCTTCACAACGCCTGTCCACGGCTCACATGACACAAGTTGGTGGCACTGCATTTCTTGTCTTGTTCTTGCCAAGGCTCTCTGCAGAATATTTGGTCTGAATATGGCCCTGATCCAGAATAGTTGTTTCTATATGATGTTTGAAACATCTCTGATTTTGATTGTTAATGCCAAGTATACATAAACAGGTACATACAGGTTACCATAGTCGGGATTCTGGAAAATTCATATATTTTTTATGCAGGTGAAAGTATGCTGAACTGAAGTTTTAAGGTACTGCGTAAAGTTGTGAACTTTTGGAGATGAAGCCAAATCCCATCATGTCCCAGATTTCAATGATGCCCAATTTCCTCAATATATTGTATACCACAGGAAGTTTGTTGTGCAAACAATTAAATGTATGTATCCTGTTCTGTGAGAGAATACAATGTGTAGTATCCAATCAAAATAATAGCTGTTATGTATGGATACTGGTGACCAGTATATGGACTTGGCAACATTAAAGCCTGGCTACTTGCTTAAGTAGCTTTCCCACTTTCAGGGACTCATCCTTGCTGCTTTCAAAATTATTTGACAGCTTAGTGTGACAAACCATCCACTTATGAAACATGCGTAATAGAAATGCCCATGGCTCATTGGCTCACATAATACAAGTGGGTTGCACTGCATTTCTTGTCTTGTTCTTGTCCAGCCTCCTGGTCCTGATCCAAATATAAAAGAAGTTTTGTGTCATGGGCCTACAATATATATATGTATCATGTTCTATGCTCGGTTTCAAGAAGTTTTAAAGACAATGCAATGCAAACTGATATTGATAACAAGGATGTGAACTTCAAGTCTTGCCTATATATGTACTTGCTTAATTTGCTTTCCTATCTTCAGAGACTCCTTGCTGGCTCCTTGCTGGCTTACAAAATTATTTGACAGCTCAGTGTGACAAACCATCCACTCACGAAATGTGCACAATAGAAATGTTATGTTTCCATGTAATATATGTTATGACAAATGGAGGGTCAGCACCATACTAGCTCACACTTGCTCTGGAATTTGTGTGGTGAAAGATATTACCACATTTACCAGAGACATGAGACATATGGTGACTTCTGAATTCTGGAGAACTGTTATTGTTGTGGCTTAAAACCTTGGCTGGCCAATGTGTAGTTGGTGTGGCTATTGCCACTGCCTCTGCTCAGGCTCAAAATGCCATCAAACTATCCAGGATTCATACAGAAGGACACCAGGCAAAATTAGGCTTACTTAGGATGTGCACCAGACGCCAGGGGCACTGATATAATTGCCAGCATTATTCCTCTATTGATATTTTATGGACCTTCTTGTTCTTCACAATGCCTGTCCATGGCTCACATGACACAAGTTGGTGGCACTGCATTTCTTGTCTTGTTCTTGCCAAGGCTCTCTGCAGAATTTTTGGAATATGGCCCTGACCCTGCATAGTTGTTTCTATATATGGTGTTTGAATTTTTTCTGATTTTGTCAGTTAAAGCCAAGTAAATGTATCTGTACAATGTGTACATGTATACACAACAGTAACGTTGCTTGGGATTCTGGAAAATGCAGATGTCTCGAAATACTGGTGATAAGTATACGAAACATAAGTTTTGAGCTAGCTGTAGTTCTGTGCGAATGGTTTTCAGAAGTTTCTGAGAGATTACAATATGTAGAATTTTACTAATATTGATGACCAGTACATGGACTTGGCAGCATTAAATCCAGGCAACTTGCTTTAAAGTAGCTTTCTTGTTTTCAGGAACTTGTCCTTGCCTGCTTTCAAAATTACTTGACAGATTATATTAGTGTGACAAACCATCCACATATGATATGTGTGTAACTTACAGTGTTACAGAAATGAACATGGCTCACTTACCACAGGTGGGTTGTATTGCATTTCTTATCTTGTTCTCTTCTGGGCTCCTTGTAGAATTTCTGGTCTGAATATGGTCCTGATCCAAGTAGATGTTTCTCTTAAGTGTTTGACTGCCTCTGATGTGAACACTGAGTAAAAGTATACTAAAAATGTATTTGAACAGCTTACGGAGATAAAGGCAAATTCCATGGCTCATTTCCTACCTGCCCTGTTGTGCACTAAAGGAAGTTTATTATCATAGGCCTACAATATATGTATCATGCATGTTCTATGCAAATGGTTTCAAGCAGCTCCAAAGACAATACAATACAAACTACTATTGATGACAAGTACATGCGCCTGGCAGCTTCAAGTCTTGGCTACTTGCCTAATTTGCTTTCCCATCTTCAGGGATCTGTCCTTGCTGGCTTACAATATAGTTTGACGGCTCAGTGTGACAAACCATGGCTCAGTGTGACAAACAATCCACTCATGACATGTGCACAATAGAAATGTTGTGTTTCACCGTAATTATGTTATGACAAATGGAGGGTCAGCGCCATACTCTCTCACACTTGCTCTGGAATTTGAGTGGTGAAAGATATTACAACATTTCTCAGAGACATGTGACAAACGTAGGCTATATGCTGACTTCGAAATTCTGGAGAACTTTTATTGTTGTGGCTTATGATCCTGGCTGGCCATTGTGTAGTTGGTGTGGCTCTTGCCACTGCCTCTGCTCAGGCTCAAAATGCCATCAAACTATCCAGGATTCATACAGAAGGACACCAGGCAAAATTAGGCTTACTTAGGATGTGCACCAGACGCCAGGGGCACTGATATAATTGCCAGCATTATTCCTCTATTGATATTTTATGGACCTTCTTGTTCTTCACAATGCCTGTCCACGGCTCACATGACACAAGTTGGTGGCACTGCATTTCTGGTCTTGTTCTTGCCAAGGCTCTCTGCAGAATTTTTGGAATATGGTCTTGACCCTGAAAAGTTGTTACTGTATCACTCAGGTTTGACAATCCCTGATTTGTTGTGTTTTGAAGAGGCTTTAAACTAGTTCAAGCCAAGTTTACACGTGGAAGTGTTCACACAGAGTACACTACTTTTGAGTCTCAAAAACACAAATTTCTAAAAAAATTAATCTCTTTAATCTTTATGTATATATTTTTCACCAACATTTGACATGACTTAGCAGTCTGGAAGATACAAGTCTCTATGTATTTCTATACAAGTATATACAAATGTACATTTGTCATGACCTGAGTCATCTGAGACTGAGATCGAATCATGTCAAGTATGCATATGCATGTGTCAGCATGTCATGGGAACATCTCTTGCCTTAAAAAGACTAATCAATACAAACCAAGTATCGTAGTATCATGGACTGACTTGTGTGCTCAGGATGGCCCGAGGATGCTCGGAATGGCAAATCGCTGCAAATAGAGATACATGGCACTGGAGACTGTGGAGAGTATGCAGTGATCTGGGACTTGTTCTGACTTCATTATGGGCCATGCTTGTATTAGGGCAAGAGAGCTCCATGGGAGGTCTGCTCCATGTTAGAGTTGGAAGCATGGCAGATTGGCAGAATGACTACATGGCAAGTGACTACATTCTGGAAAAGGCATAATAAACAGGGATGGACAAGAAGAAGAGAGGATTATCCCCCATCTGAGAGCTTCTCTAGTGCTTAGCCCTGCATCAATGGCCCACTGGCCCTTTCAAGAGCACTTATCGACATATTGGGTTGCTTGTGTGCTGCTTTCTGTTTGCCCAACTTCTCTCAGGTCTTTGCAAAGTCAGATAAGGCAGAAAAGAACAAAGCAGAGAGGCCTTGGCCACAAACACTGCACTTCATACATACACCATATTCAGGCTTATGCTCCTTTTGTCCACGTTATTGTAACACAGCCGGATCAATGTCATATGGGCCAAGCAAAAAAGTGTAACTGCTCCAACTTCCAACAGATTCTCTTGGCCTCCGGAGCAGGCTGGTGTGACTGAGCATCTGGAAGGATGTGCTTCTGAAGCTTCGTAAATGTCTACTGATGCACAATCCTGTAATGATACAGTGCAAGCAGGAATATACTGTACTTTTCTTTTATTTGGTAAAATACAGAAGTTGAACTTGGATTCACTAGATTCTCATGGCTACTAATTTTCACAGAGCAGTGCTGTTACATTGCTGTATACTTATGTCATTGTCTCAAGAGAATATTTTTTCCAGTCGCAGATTTCTCAAATCACGTTTTATGAATCCATTGTGAATCTTAGGGCTATCTAAATTAAACAAGGGTGCCTTTGGCCTGAGCAACTTGACTATCCAGGAGTATCCTTTCTGACGACCCACTGCTCCTGTAATGCATGGGTGCTATTAATTTCTGTCTTGTGTTAGGAGCTGTTCACAGAAGGTTCTAAGATAGAAAGGCAGGTTCAGATGCAGGTGTCTGAAGTGGGATGGCAGCAGTGGAGTCAGCTGCACCTTTGGATGTGCTCATGATGGATTTGTGGGATGGATTCAGGATGAGTGAAAGGCCACACAAGTCCAGTGCATCAGTCTGCTGCAGCAGTGTTCTGTATTGCCACAACATTGAGCAGCTACCATGTGTTTTTCTGCATCCGATTCTTTTGAGATGCTACGCCTCGGCTTAAGGTGGACTAGCAGATGACAGCCTCCTTAATCTCTGCTAACAAGATGATGGAAGGTGGCCCTTTTGCTGACTTACCTGCCTGCCCCTGCAGCTTGCCCTTACAACCCTGTGCTCTGCCAGGTGCATGAAGCTCATGGAAAAAAAGATGAGAAAAAAAAAGAGGGGCAACCCCAAATTTCAACAGTGACTTTCAACAACCAAATCACGAAAAGTTTAGAAAAAGAGTCAGATGAAAAAAGATGACAAACACTCTTCATTCACCAAACAGAAACACTAACCACAGAACAGAGTTTGACAAAAAAAATCAAGTGGCGTGGGAAGAGTGTCTGCAGTAAACCGAATTCATATGTATAGTTTATTTTGCTTTATGTTGAAACATATCCTCATCTGAAAAAGTATTAGTCAGGGAGTCAGCCCTATTGATCCTGTACATAAGGTGTGACATAGGGTATGATTACAGTTTTTTTGCATAGAATGATGCATGGGGTGCCCCAGATTAAGAATCAGGCGGGTGCCGCTCCGGCACCCTTGGGCATTCCATTCTGGCGGCCATTTTCCAAAATGGCCGCCAAAACCCTATTTTTGGCCATATATCCTCATATAATTGTCATAGGACCATGATTTTTGGGTCTAAACCTAGGTTTTCTGGTATAAGGAATTCACTGAAAGTGATTCTGATGATGCCAGTTCAATATTCTGGCAGCCATTTTGGAAAATGGCCACCAAAACCATATTTTTGGCCACATCTCCAGATATAATTGTCATACGACCATGATATTTGGGTCTAAACCTAGGTTTTCTGGAATGGGGAATTCAATGAAAGTTGTTTTGATGACATCAATGCAATAGTTTGTCCTTTAACCCTCTCCTTAATGCAAGATGGCTGCCATCAAAACTCAAATGTGGCATTACATCTTGTAACATTCTCCGCTATCTAGTCAAATTCGGTCACTTTCATTTCTTTTAGTTAACCAGCCAATATATCATGTTTTACTGTTAGAGGCATTTCTTGTTAATGGAAGGTACCTATGCCTATCAGAAGGTTTTATAAACAAAAATCCAATATTATCAGTAGTATAAATGTCCGATGGGGTTTCAACAGCGGGCCATTTTAAATTGAAGTTGACAGCAGAAAAACAATTCCTAGAAATTACCAGCTTAGTTCAGTTTAGTTATCTCAAGAAATATCAAGAAATATCAACAAATAATTAACGTTCTAAATGAAGGCTGACACCAAGAGCAAGTTGTCAGCTTGTATTTAGCCTCTTGGTTTCCTTTTCACTACAACTTGTCAACCCTCCAAAAGTTAAAGTAATGTTGCCGTCACTATTGAAAATGTCCTTAGAAACTCAAAATCCTGCCATGTATTTTCAGTTCCACTTATCCTTATCACTGATAAATTATTTTTAACCAAACAGAATTGACCTTTGTTTCCTTGTTACTAGAACTGTCAATCGTGCAAGAGATACATAAATGTTGCTGTCAATGTCAAAAATCTCCTCGGAAACACAAAATCCTATCCTGTATTTACAATTGCACATATCCGTATCACTGAATAAATCATTCCTAACAATTCAAAATGGATGTGGATGGATATCCCTTGATATCAGCTTTCATTTGGCACCTTGGTTTCCTTGCTACTACAAGTGTTAATCTTCCAAAGCTAAATTAATGTTGCTGTCATTACTGAAAAATATCCTCAGAAATACAAAATTCTCCAATGTATTTTTAATTCCACCTATCGTTACCACTATATTAATCATTCCTAACCAACCAAAATTGATGTGGTTGAATAGTCCTTTGAGATAACCCTTGGTGTCAGCCTTCATTTGGCACCCACTTTTTCCTTGTTATGACCACTGTCAACCCTCTAAAAGCAAAATAAATGTTGCTGTCATTATCAAAAATATCCTCGGAAACGCAAAATTCTCTCATGTATTTTCAGTTCGACCAGTCCTTATCACTAGATAACTCACTCCTAACCAATCAGAATCCATGTGGATGGATTGCCCTTAATGGCAGCTTTAACTTGGCACCTTGGTTTCTCTTGCCATTACAAATGTCAATCTTCCAAGAGCTATATAAATGGGGTGCATATTGTATTACATGGGAGGATTTTGTGATTGCGAGGGGATTTTCGCCACTGACAGCAACATTAATTTTTCTTTTGGAGGGTTGAAAGTTGTAGTAACAAGAATACCATGGTGCCAAATGAAAGCTAATATCAAGGGCTATCCATCCACATCCATTTTAATGGTTAGGAATGATTTATTTGGTAATACAGATAGGTGCAATTGTAAGTACAGGAGAGGATTTTGTGTTTCTGAGGAGATTTGTGACATTGATAGCGACATTTGTTTAGCTCTTGCAAGAATGACAGTTATAGTAACAAGGTAACGAAGGTGTCGAATGAAAGCTGACATAAAGGGCTATCCAACCACATCAATTTTGGCTGGTGAGGAATGATTTATCTAATGATAAGGATAGGTGGAATTAAAAATACATGGGAAGATTTCGCGTTTCCGAGGATATTTTCAATAATGACAGCAACATTCATTTAGCTTTTGGAAGATTAACAGTTGTAGTAACAAGGAAACCAAGGTGCCAAATGAAAGCTGATATCAAGGTATATCCAACCACATCCATATTGGTTGGCTAGGAATGATTTTTTGGTGATAAGGACAGGTGAAATTAAAAATACATGGGAAAATTTCGTGTTTCTGAGGATATTTTCAATGATGACAGCGACATTCATTAAGCTTTTGGAACATTAACGGTTGTAGTAACAAGGAAACCAAGATGCTAAGTGAAAGCTGACATTAAGGGCTATCCATCCACACAATTTTGATTGGTTAGAAGTGAGTTATCTAGTGATAAGAATAAGTGGAACTGAAAATACATGGCAGGATTTTGAGTTTCCAAGGACATTTTTGATAGTGACGGCAACATTAATTTAGCTTTTGGAGGGTTGACAAGTTGTAGTTAAAAGAAACCAAGAAGCTAAATAGAAGCTGACATCAAGCTCTCGGTGTCAGCCTTCGTTTAAAACCTTAATTATTTGTTTATATTTCTTGAGATAACTAAACTGAACAAAACTAGTAATTTCTAGGAATTGTTTTTCTGCTGTCAACTTCAATTTAAAATGGCCTGCCATAAAAACCCCATCAGACATTTATACTCCTGTTAATATTGGCTGTTGTTTAAAAAAAAATCTAATAGGCATTAGATTCCTCCCCTTAACAAGAAATGCCTTTGACAGTAAAGAATGATATATTGGCTGGTCCACTAAAAGAAACGAATGTGACTGAAATCGACAAGATAGCGGAGAATGTTGCGAGTAGTAATGCCACATTTGAGTTTCGATGGCAGCCATCTTACATTAAGGAGAGGATTAAAGGACAAACTATTGCATTGATGTCATCAAAACAACTTTCATTGAATTCCCCATTCCAGAAAACCTAGGTTTAGACCCAAATATCATGGTCGTATGACAATTATATCTGGAGATGTGGCCAAAAATATGGTTTTGGTGGCCATTTTCCAAAATGGCTGCCAGAATATTGAACCGGCATCATCAGAATCACTTTCATTGAATTCCTTATACCAGAAAACCTAGGTTTAGACCCAAAAATCATGGTCCTATGACAATTATATGAGGATATATGGCCAAAAATAGGGTTTTGGCGGCCATTTTGGAAAATGGCCGCCAGAATGGAATGCCCAAGGGTGCCGGAGCGGCACCCGCCTGATTCTTAATCTGGGGCACCCCATGCATCATTCTATGCAAAAAAACTGTAATCATACCCTTTGTCACACCTCCCCTCAGTGACTCCCTGACTATATATGCCTATTCTGAGCTTGTTGCCTTAATTTTTATGAAGTCATTGGATATATTGGTTTACTGATGTTACACCACTGTAACACCTATTTAAAGTTAGTTTTTAGAGGCAGATGAGTTTCTATTTCTTTGTGTCTGTTTTTTTTCCTTTAACATACCTGAAATGGTGTCAGGTGTGCCATTCGACCCTTCTGCATTTCTCTAAATAGATAAATAGAGACAGGCCAAACAAACTGATGTTGCAGTTTTACCTGTGGGCCTATAGTGTAGGATGGGTTCAGGGATGAGTAACATTGGAGGTAACACAGGGGAAACACAAACAGAGGCTGTGTAACAACCATGTGACATAACACCGTCACAAATAGCATCACAATGTGATTATGTGATGATGCAGCTGTGCAGGGATGCAGCAGGTTGCCATGACGATTGGTTTTTGTTGAGGAAATATTTGGTCCAAAATATTTGTGATGGGTACATGCCATGGGGATGGGTAGCTCTGGAAAGGACAGTGTAGGGCCAGTAGTTCACTTCTTGTTTGCCAAAGTTTTCTATTTTTGTGTGTTTATGTGGCTGGCTGTTGACTGGCTGTTGAGTGGGGAGTGATCAGCTGTTGCTTTGTGACCCCTCTTTGTGGGGATAAGGGTTGGGGTTAAGCACCCTCCCATTAGGGTCACGTGATCACCCCGACCATTGGCTGCCGTCATTAGGAGGGTAATCAGCCATAAAGGGGTGCTCCCCCCTATGCTCTCCCCTCTCCCCAAGAGAACCCCCTCCCCCTCACAGCTGGGCAACACCTAAAAGGCCAGTAAAAGCCTCCTTCCCACTGGATCTCCGGCTGCAGTCTTTGGTGGGGGCTCCTCTAACCCCAAATGACCACGGTGATCGGCTGTGCGGGGGATAATCCCTCCTAACCCTGGTCGGATGATCCACCCTGGGGAGGAATATCCGAGCAGTGGGCCATATTGCACAGATGGGACCCTTTGGCAACTTCCCCGCTGCTTGATGATATGCCAACATTAGTTGCAATCAACCTTTTGCGAAGGCTGTCGTATTGACTTTAGGAACCGCCCTTCCCATTCACTGCTGAGTGTCAACAGGAAAAGTAATTCAAGTTTCATTCAAGGGCCCACAATGCAGTCAGTGGAGGTTCAAAGCTTGGAGTGTGCACAGCCGCAAATGGCTGAAATATTGTAACAAATTGCTCATTTAGAGTGACATGTCTTGCCTCAATGGTTTATCACAATGGACTGGAAAGGGAAACTTTAATATTTCATACTGATTGATATTAAACCGTTGACTGAATGGATCCGTGCATGCGGCACTCCAGTTGAAGTAGATATTGACCTTTTAAAGTTTGCATTGTTGTGGCAATAACAATGCAAGCAGACAGCTCAAATTCCTTGGACTGCTAACATTTTTCTTGTTAGAAATCTCGATTTATTTTAGATTGTGACAGTATTCTGTCACTTCGTGTCATCGGCAAAAATGGGGACTCATGGAGTCTGGTATTCTGTCTATTTATTTCTAAACTTGTTTCATTAAGTTGGTAATACAAAACCCAAAACATCCTGCAGGTTAATGTCGCATCTGATCAAGTGGAAGATTCAGGCCACAAGCATACAGACTGTCCATGATATATGAAGTATGTCATAGCAGGATGTCTTCTTTGTAATCAATGATAATCCGTTGATAATTATACAGTTTTACACTTTACACATAAATTAAGTTAATTAACCATGATAAGTTGATAACACGACATGATGTGTGCTTCCCTGCAGTTAATATTGCCTGCTTGCAGTTACTTTCAGTTGCTTTCATGTAGTTGCTTCCATGCAGTTGCTTTCAGTTGCAGGACTTGCAGGAGGATATCACTTGTAAGCTGCAGTTGCTCAGCCAACTTGCTCTTGTGACTGGGTGCCACCTTCTGATCATCTGTCTTTTGTGAGAGGAAACAAGCCGAGTGTTTTCCATTGTGGATAGGAAATGCCCTCGTTCCAGGGACATCTCCGAGCAACTGCAGATTATCTCATGCCTGTTGAGTTCTGTTGGTCTATGGACTTTATTAGGAGTCTTTGGGACCTAAATATTCTGTCATGTTCCATATATGCACAATCCACACAGAGGAGTAGTGATTACGTGTATACATTATTCATATCATTTTGGCTTTTAGTGCTTAGCAAACCCAGTGAATTAAGCCACTTCGTTACTTTCCTGTGCGGTGACATCCGTGACAAGTTTCTGCCAGCAACACACCATTTCCTGTCTCCCAAAAGCCAATTTTGTAAGCCACATGAAAATTAAACGACTTGAAATGTCTATTTGGCTTTTTCCTGTTCAATAAATAATAAATCAGAGCAAAAAATGCTGTTTAATTAATCAGCATTTCTTGCTACAACCTTTATGTTTCACAGTCCATGGTGATTTATTCAAAGCTCTCATGGCCTCAAGCTGGTTTGCTGGGGTAATGGTGCTCTATGCATGTTCATAATTAATGAATTAACGCACGACTGATGCAAAGTTCCAGCTACAGATTAGCTAGAGAACAGTCACAAAAAGGAGATTTCAGAAAAGGAGCTCTTTTTTAGAAAGGAGATTATGACTGGCATTCACATGTAGCATTGTAGCTCTTGATACCAGCAGAGATAGTTTTTGATACCACCAGTCAAAATCTCCTTTCTACAAAATATCCTGTTACATGTATACTGATATAACAAAGGGATGAACAAGTAAAGCAGATACCCTTTGAGTTGGCTTGACCCATTTTCTTTGACCTCTCCTCACCATTGCTCACATATCCCAAGAAAAGGCCAAGACTGCAACAAGACTGCAGCTGACCCTGCACCCAGTGAACAGCATGCAGTAACTACAGAAGAAACATCATTCATGCAGGGCCCACTTGACCTGCAGTTGAGTCAGTTGACAAGAGGTGATGGACTGGCCCCTCATCTGTTGCAAGGCTCCTGTTGCTGTCCATCATTGAGGCCCATGGACTGCCTCCTTTTAGCTTGCTTCAACTTTGGAACTGACCTGAAGTGTGCATTTTGCACTGTGCTCTTGGCTTACACATTGTTCGAGCCAATGAAGCTCCACGAAGCACCGATCATGTCAGCTCATGCTCAACTAACCACCAATATGTACGTAGCAGCCCCCTCTGCCATTGGACTCCTAACTCCCATGTTATACTCCCATGTTATACATTGACCCAGCTGCCTCCCTCATCAGCTGAATGTCTAACGAGATGATGCTCCTTTGATCTCTCTCAGGATGAGGATGCTGAGTCCCTGGCCACCTGTTGGCTGCTGCTTTTTATGCACCTCAACATCTCCTAAGCCTTTGCCTACGAGCTAACGACCTGGCCCTCCATTAAATTAAACTTGCTTAGACTTGGGAAGTTCGTAAGTGTACTTGTATACAGTTTGTAGGGTTATAAGTTCTGTTTAAATAGGAGAAACGTCTGGAGCAATTTTTTATGCAAGTCTGCTGAAACTCTGGTTGCCTGCCAATGTTTGGCACCTGAATATCTGGGTTCAGGGGTTGATCCCATGATCCTTGCTCCTGGTTGCTTCCTCTGGCCCTTGTGCTGCAGTTGTACAGTGAACGTGCATCTCCCACACCCCTTCATGTAGGGGAGCTTGGAGGGGCCTATAGATCTGGGAGTCAGCAGCTCAAGTTAATGAAGCAAAACTAACAACAGCTGAGGTCAAAGGCTGTGCCCTAACGAACCCCAATGCTGGGATGTCCCGCATCTTCTGATCTTGTGTCACGGCCAATTGGCCAACAGCATATCAGATATAGGAGACTGGCCAAGCTATGCTAAAATTCTTGAGGGAAGCTCTGAGCTTTTGATTGTACAAAGCTTTTTAGCTCTTTTTAGACCTTGCTGAGCTACTCCTGTAGCATCCTCTTCCAGAGGATTTTCTTGCTCACGTCTGCAGGTTGAAGGATGATCCTGCAAGGAATTTGCCCGGTCACCTCGAACCCCCACATAGTGGCACATAGTGGCACACAGACATGCACATAGATAGCAGTTGGTGTCACTGCCCTTGTTTTTGAAGTGGGTGTGAAAACAGACGCGCTATTTGACACTCTTGTTTTATGTGAGATGCAGTCAGTGACGAGCAAAAAGGAACTGCTCTCCCCTTGAGTTCTCAGAGACTCAGACTTTCCTGCACTTGCCCTATCAAGCTCGATCAGGTTCTGATGTGCTGCTGTGTAGTATGGTGTCTGGTGGGAACTGGTTAAAAAGCAAGGCTACTTGTGGAGCACTATCTGTGAGGCTCTTAATTTCTCACCATTCCTGATCCTCCCATTGATTTTTATTGGAGAGCAGATAAAGTAGAGGATTTCCAAATGAACCCAGCCAAGTCGTGGGATACTTTCGTACAATGGAATGAGAAAAATGTCTCGTGAAGGTCTTCGGGCAGATATGTCACCAGGATAGAAACTTTCTATACTTTCTTCGTAAATAGTATACCAAAAATTTACAAGTGCCAGTGTGGCAAATGATGAGTCCTTGTGAAAGATTATTTGCATGCCCTGTATATTTGGTGTTTATTTCAATTGTATACTTGTGGCTCTTTTTTAGCTGAATGAGTATCTGATCATGCACATTAACAGCAAATTTAGGTTCTGGGATGAGAAATAACACTATACAATGTATCTTATATACGGTACCTATTGATCAAGGCTTCTCGTGCATGCATGCTGCAATTAAATAAAAAATATCTGAATCTGCAAGTATAGAATACATGACATAGAGCAAAGTGATCACTCCCAAAACCCAAGAGGGCCACATCCTGCATGAACTTGGTAACACTGTGACCCACACAGGTGGTGCACTATATTTCAGGTCTTTTGTTTTGCCCACAGAAGGCATGTATATTTAGAATTGATGATTTGTCACACCAACACAGATCAGTAGGCCTACAATATACTTCAGATGTATTTGCTAACCAAACTACATACTTTGCCAGCTACATGATATTGATATTTTGTTTCTCATCAAATCTATTTTCTTTTTTTTTCTTTGTTACTTCCTCGAGCCTTTTTGTTACAGTAATAAGAGAGCTGAGGTGTTTGCTTTTACAATGAGGGAGTAGAAATTTATTTGGTGGAGCATATGAGAAAATTCTGGCTTGCTAACACATGTCAGTCTTCAGGTTACAAAGCTGCAGCCTTCAGCACCTCATAACCACCAAGATATGAAGTGACAAAAATGCCTGTAGACCTGCAAAAAGGCGGTGTTAAGTAGGGTAATAGAATATGTGCTCCCCAAGAAATGTCATCCAGTCTGGGGCTGTTGTGGGATAGACTGCTGTGCTTGGCCTCTTGGCTATTTCTTTTGTCTAGAGGCAGTGTATCTTTGGTTACTCTGCATGCATTCCTGTGTCATGCTGCATTATTAAATGGACCCCTGTTTCGTTATTGTTGTAACCAGAAAGCGTTGGAGCCCTCCCTTCTGAATCAAGTTCTGACGGGGGCTTGATGAATGAAGTAAGAGTCATTCTTGACATGGCTGTCTTCACGCCCTCCTAATTACATCAGCAGGCCCCCGAAATGAGTATCTGTCTGGCGGCCAATGCAATGCCTCCAATGTAAGGTCCATGTGCACAACTTGGGGAAATTGAGGGACAATTGGGCGACCTGAGATTAACACCTGCTATTCAAAGGGGATGCTGGTAATTTCAAGTAATTGCTCCATTAGAAAAAATCCACTTGATGACCTGCTCTTTTATAGATGGCGCTGGGGGTGTCTTACCTGGGGCCACTTCACTGTCCTGGACAATCCTGGATCATGAGGCAGGATGCTGCACTTTGCTGCAACGCCACCTATAGGAGGGGGGAGGGGAGGCCACCTGGGATGCACAATGTATTAGAGGGAAAAGCTCTATCGGAAATATTTCACATTATAGATTAATTATTCAGCTGCTTGTCCACCTAAGAGATCAATTGACATAATAGTGGATGTTCTCTGTCAGCGTTTCATAAAAAATGCAACAGGTCGCATGGCAGGGCCTTTCAGCCGAGGATTCCTAAAAAATAATGACGTTCTTTGTCAATAATTAATTAGGCGTTGTTGCTCATCCTGGCTCGTGATTCATCGCAGGTTGACCTTTCACTTGTGTCTTACTTCAGAATTGTGCGTGTCTCACAGTAATTGCCATAAAATGCTTCAAATTGCCTTCTGCAGAGGCAGCTAAGCCAATAGCTGCCTCCAGAATAAAATCTAAAATCTTCATTCTGAAATTAAGTGATTTCTTTCTCCATTACATTAATAGATTAAATTGAAATTGGATATGGCCTTTGGCACATGCATGAAAATCCTGTCACCTTCGAATGTTAACAAGTAAGCATTCTGAGATTGAGTAGGAAGCTATTTGTCACGATTCTCCTTGTTAATCACAACCATTTTTGTTTGCAGCACTTCAGCCATGGGATGACCAAGTTCTCAGAGAGATGTCCTCATGTTGTGACCCACACCTACGACCACCCCAAGGCAGGGGTGGACATCCTGTGGACCGCGCCCCCTGCTGGGGCTGGCTGTGTTACTTTCAGGTGAGGAATTTAAATGTACAAATCTATTTAAAATATTTTCTTTAAAAATTTTTTTGCAAAGCATGGCTAGAAAAAGTGGGGAATTCGAGAAATTCTGTTAATCTCTCTGGACATTTTCGAGGAAAGGTCCAAATTTCTCTATTTGAACATTACTTGATTGCGACCATTTGTGGGAAATTTTGTTGTACTTAATCAAATTGCCTGGAAAAAAAATCCCAGCCCTGTTGCAAAGTTATGTTCATGAAGATGACTCCAATGTACTTAACAGTGACAGATGCATGGTACTCGAAAATTCTTATACATCCATGTACATGGACTTTTACTGGAAATTGTAGGCCAACTGACAGGCCTACATCACCTCTTGTAATGTTAGGCTCGAGCTCCCTCTGTAAACCTTTGTTTAGAGACCCTGGGAAATTAGAATTGTGGTCCATCAAGTGTCCACAAAATGATGCGGATCCTGATTTAGGGAGCCAATTATTGAGTCTAGCATTAGCTTGGTAATAGTTTGCATTGTGTTGGTGGACTTATTTATTCATGAGGCTTTTAAACGAAGCCCTGTGTTTGGAGACTAAAGGTCATGGGTTTTAAATATTCAAAACTGTTAAACTTAAAATCAATTGTGACACTGCTAATGGTAACAAAATCAAAGTGCACACCTGCCCCATCTCCAGCTAAAGAACAATCCAATTTATTATTCATTAAATTCCGTTTGAAAAGTGTCAGGGGAGCTTAAAGACTTAAAAAAGGCTAATTCATGATTAATCAGTTTGTGTGCATTCTGGTGAAATGGCGCTTGCATTCATAACACCCTCTATGGGCAGCTCATCTTGAAAAAGGGATTAAATTAGATAAAGATCACAGAAGATGGGCGATTATGATTCATACATGCAGGTACTAGACCTAATTCATCTAATATAATCGTAATATGATAAGATAATGACCCTCATTCAATTACCAGGCCATTTTCATGATTGTTATTAGCATAGAGTTATGGCAAATGGCCAGATCACTGCCTGCTAATTAGGTTATTCGCCTGGCTACATTAGCACTGGGCGAATGATTAAGATAAAGGGTGGCCACACACCTCCCTGTTGAACCCCGTTGAAAGCTGCGTCACGACCCTCTGCTTCCAAGTGAAGTAAGATTTACAAATCCATGATAAATATATGAGAATGAAGAAAGCTAAAGGTATAGTTTAGCTTAGCTGAATACAAGCAGGTATCTTTGACATAATATGTTAATTCATCCTTTAGATAGAGCTGTACATTTTTAATTCAGATAGAGCTGTGCATTTTGAATCCAACGCCATGGGTTCTCCACTCAGCGCTTGGGAAATTCAGACTTTGATTCTTGCGGTGGGAGTGTCATTTCGGATGACAGTGGATGATATGTGTTTGGGCCAGGTGTCAATGGTTGATAACAGTGCCCTTTCTATAGTCTGTAATTATATATTTAGTGAAATGTTGTCATGGTGGTATACTTTTCTGGAACATTAAAATGGTGTGCCACTGTGCCATTTCTGGATATACTTCGTCTTTCTGTGTCTTCCTTGAAAAGAAAAAAGTTGTCCTTGACCGAGAAAAGATTTAATGAGAAGCAGCTGCAACAAACATCCTTGCCAAGTGGAGCAGTTCCATTGAAACTTGCCATGTTGTCAAGACCGAGGAACCACCTGTGGAGGGAGCACGCTAATCTTGGTGGCAAGGAAATGTGCTCATTTCAAGGATGAAGCATCGAGCCAGTGAAGTCTTAAATTAAGGCCATTAATCACAACAATCAATTGGCTTCACGCTCAGGGCCCAAGGAGGCATGTCGCAGATGAATGAGCCTGACATGTAGCATGGGATGAAAAGGCAGGTTGGAAAGCTCCGTCAGCAACCAACATGAGCCAGGAATGAGCCTAGAATGAGCCATGATGAGCCAGGAATTAGCCAGGAATGGACAAGGAGAACAAAGACCCAGAGGACTACTGACCATCGTTGCCATTAAAGGTCAGCTGTGTCCATATGTGGCCTGGATGGCTATTGCTTGGTCATTGCTGGCTATTGAAGGCTGTTTCTTGGCTATTGCTTCAATTTGCTTGGCTATTGTGCTGGATGAGATGCCCTCGTCAGCCCCATCATTAGCTATGTCAGCAATAAACTGACCCTGCAGAATAAAGAGGGCCTGGACAGGCACAGTGGGCAATTCTGCAGAAGGGAACACTGGCCCCTTGAGTCATTACTGAGCGATTAGTGTTCTTGCTGACTCTGGGCTGAACAACTTTCAGCAACAGGGCTTAGGTGCAGGAACAGCCTCCAACGGGGCTCTCAGGGCTTATACAGGGCTGCAACTGGAAGAAAGGGGATAAAGACCAAGAAAGAAAGACGCAATACTGCTGCCTGCCAGGGATGGGCTTACCAGCAAGTGGGACAATCTACGCAGTGCTCAGATAAAAGTTCCAACATATGCCGCCAAAAAAAGGAAGTTCTTATAGATTCTCACCTGCTACTACTATAAGGCTAGTGTACTAACAACCCCAGAGAAAGAGAAATCAACCAACTGATATAAAATGACTTATATTTAAACTTTTAAAATAAAAGCTAGTATTTACAGTGGTGGAAGTAAGTATTTGTCCCTGTCAAATTGTCCTTTTTGAACAGTCGGATGCCCTTATAAACTCCAAAAATGTGAAACTTGACAGGTATATTAGGGTGGGACTGGCGCCCCAATGTTTGCGGATCAAACCTAACTTTTTTTGCAGGTGAGGTTGATATATGAGACTATATATGTGTGTAAAATTTCAGCTCATTCCATTAATATTTAGAGGTGGCACATTTCACTTGAAGTTTATCATGTAAATCCCCATTGGCGAGCCCTGAAAATGAGACTTAGAATCAATGATTTTCGACCATTCAAAAACCATTCGGGAGGGTTTTGGGAGGGCAGCTCAAATCTGGCATAATTTTGCATTTTCCACTTTTCATCTCTTCACAATGTAATGCCCAATATGACAAAAATGACTCAAAAACGCCTAAATTTCAAGATTTTAGCTCCTAATAGTGACTTCCAATATATGTTGTAGTAAAATGGATGACAGTTTTGAACTGCCCTCCCAAAACCCTTCCCATAGTTTTTGAATGGTCGAAAAATATTGATTCTAAGTCTGATTCTTGGAAAATCATGCACTTTTTAGGGTTCGCCAATGGGGATTTACATGGTAAACTTCAAGTGAAATGTTCTACCACTAAATATTACTAGAATGAGCTTAAATTTTACACACATACTCACATATACCAACCTCATCTGCAAAAAAAGAGTAAGGTTTGATCCGCCTAAGATTTCCCAAATGTGGGGCGCCAGTCCAACCCTAAGGTATAAACACGTACATGTGCCTGTTTCATTTCTGTGCAAACTGCAATCCAGTTTAATGCATTCCCTGACATTTAATGCTAGAAAAGACTTGTATAGCTTTTCTGAAGTTTACAGTAAGAGCAAGTGTTTAAAATGGAAAATTTAACAGGATCAAAACTCTAATTTCTCTAACTGTATTGTAATTATGTAAGTGACTTGGGAGTTCCTGTGATAGAAGTTTTCGTAAAGCCTACAGTACTAAAGAGGGACTGTTTGTTGAACTGTTAAGAATGATACCATAAATTTACAGATTCTACACACTGTCTACATGGTTGTGGTGGTCATGCCTTCTTTTCATATCAAATTGTATCGGATATGTGATGACTGGAGGCATTTTGAACCAAACTGTGACTTTCTTTGAACATTTCCCAATCTTTGTTTGACATGATACTCACGTGAATGTCAGGAGTTGCAGCTACAAGAGTCGGGTGACATGATTTTATCAATTGTTTGACTTGCACATGTTTAGTAAGGGTGTCTCAATTGTTGTCTGAGATAGGACCATCTTTGCGTCAGCTTCAGATAGCTTTTTTCTCTTAGGTCAAGTGAAGGATTGTGAGAGCAGGTTGTGAGATTCTCACAGGAGGATGCCAAGAGAGGTCCTCTCTGCCCTTTTTATATATGATCTTTTTTCTCCCTGTTGGTTCCCCTGCATCTGTGTTTTGTCTGCAATACAACCTGATGTGATGTTGTTTTTTCTGCTTTGTGTTTTTCAGAGCTACTGTGATAGAATACTCGGATATTTGGTACAAAGATGACGGAGCCCTCACCAAAGTCATCTGCCAGAAGGGTGAGTGATTTCTTTTGAGCTCTCTGCTCCACTACAGTGGTGTAGCATTGCAATATTGTGTTGGTTCAGTCAAGAGATGAATGCTGCATTGCTGGGTATTATGAGAGAGCATTATGAGTGAGCATTCTGGGTGAGCATTCTGTTTGAGCATTCTGAGTGAGCATTCTGAGTGAGCATTCTGTGTGAGCATTCTGTGTGTTACTCTGGGCATTGTGGTCCTTCTGGCTGCTTTGGTTGCCAATTCTTTGCCTGTTCTTTGCTCGCCCATGTATGCTCAGAGAACCTGCTCACAGAACCTTCCCACAAAATGCTCACAGAGGCTTGCTCAGAGGTCCATGCTCAGAGGGAGTGAGGTGTGGGGGCTGGCCACTGCTGATATGTGTTTATCTGTGTGTGTTTGATTACATCACAAGATCAAAACATATATCCCGGGGCAGAGGGAACCCACCATCTGAGCTCTGCTTACAACTTGCCCGGATTCCACATAGGTTTTTGGTCAATAATCCCCTCTGGTCGGGTTCTGCTGATTCTGTAATTCTGCAATCAGAGTCTCTTGGCACTGCCCTGGGCTGCCTGCTCTCAGCATTGCTTGGCTCAGCGGGAGGACAAGGGCTCCTCTGTTTATGCTTAACATTACCTTTTTATCAAAAACAACATTGCTAGAATAACCGACTTGTCATGTACCCAATGCTCGATAGCCTTAACATTATTCAGGTTGGTGAATTATGATTTATGCTAAAAACCCTGAGTACTAACTTTTGATCTATTGGCATAGTACAACCAATGTATTTCAAAAGAAGAAAGTGAAAAAAAAAACTCACAAAAAGTACAACATTATCATACTAGTCAATCAGTCACACCCAACCATTTTCATTTTATTTACTTTGCATGTTACTCATCTTTTATCCATCTTTTCAGACACCCTGCCAGTGGCGGACCCACCCAGCCTGGGACCTGGCCAGGACTGCTGTGCCTGTGGGGCTGGCAAGTACCAAATGACCTTCAAGGGCCTCTGGTCCAGGCAGACCCATCCCAGGGATTGGCCCAGGCGTAAGTCATGCTAATATTTACAAAAAATGATTTTGGTTCAGTATAATTAGGATATTTTTCCAACAAAAAGATAATTATACCCTGTGGACTACTTTGGTTAAGTTGTGCTGGCAGACCTCCTGATTTCTACTGCATGAAATTTGCTTGAACTGCATCTATACTGCATGACATTTGCTTGAACTGCCAATGTACCTTTGGGAGGGAATTAATGGAAAGGAAAGTTACTGGAAGACCAATTTGCAATGGTGTAACAAACTACCAAGGCTGACAATGCGCAAAACACACTGATCTTTTGTCCTTTGTATCTACAGTGTTTGTATCAATGTCACCAGCTGAAAGGAAAAGGCAGAAAAGTATTCCTTTGTCCAAGGTATGCAATGACAACCATTTTTATCACAGGTGCATTCGATTTGTTGGGATCAGTTTTTAGGTGTTGCCAGAAATAACAAGGAGATCATGGCAGCAAGAATGCAGTGAAGCATGTTCTGTGAGTTCTCGATATTTCCGAGATTTCCCGAGACCTGCATCTCAGGTTGCTTGGCAGGTGCAGGTGTTAGAACTGCATCTGCGAACAGGAAGACTTTTTGCCTGCATGTTTACAAGAAATCTCCTGCAGCAAATTGAAAAGAGAAAAAGCCAACATGCTCAACACATTGGGGTGGGTGGGTTGGTTGGTTGGAGCTGCCTGCCTCATCAAAAACATGAGCAGCTAAGCCATTCATCATCATATTGGGCATATGCTGTAGGAAGAGTTTTAAATTGCAGGAAAGTGCATGGATGACATTAAATTTTGTAGTAAAGTGAATTTCTTGGATGCAATTGATACAGGAAATTCAACTTTATACTTCGTGAAAGTGCTTTTGCGTTTTGCCTGTGCAAGGATCGGAGAAGCAGATTCTGCAATGATTGCCATCATTCTGGCTGTGTGAGCTATATTTTTCCACAATGTGCTTTATGGGAGATAATATAAGTTTCAGTTTAGGAAGTTTGACTGTCATCTTCATCTTCGCCAGTGAGACATAAGGTATAGAAAGTGAATGCTTGACACTCCTGCTTAGATTACTTCTCTTGGTGATACCTGAATACTCAAATACTGCAGTGACTCAGCTAAGAGAGCTAGCCTTCTAGGGCATATAACCTGTAAACTGCAGGTGATTATGCATGTTCAATTGGGGGGGGCTGCAGTGCAGGGACAGATACAACTCGTGACAGGAGTCATCTTTGGTTGCTCAGGTTTCAAGAGTGAATCATCAAATCGTGATGATCAGCGAAAATGTCAATCAAAATGCAAAAAGTACACGGAAAAGTATAAAGGAATGTCCTAAAAACAGATTACTGAATGGAAAAAAGAACTGCTTTGCATTTCATTGCCTGCTTCAGAATTCTGCAAGCCACTGCTATCCTCTACATGGTGGAATTTTGCAGTGCCACTGTGCCCCCCATACTTTTTTCTGCACAACTTTTCCTCAGCAGCACTCCTCTTGGGCACTCTTCCTGGGCCCTGAGGGGGTGACCTGGGGTAGCCCTGGGGCCACATTTGCCCTGCACCTGTATGGTTACACAGAGTTGGGACCAGCTGTCGCCTGTAAGCAAAATCCATCTCCAATTTCTTGTCTGTTTTCTTGCAGTAGTCCCTTGGCCCTGCCTCCACTGTGTTAACACTCAGGTTACTCTTGACCTCATGCTAAGTCTCTATGCAAGAAATATTTGCACTATTTTCAAGCTAATTGAGTGTTTAAGCTAAACACTGTAGAAGTGTTCTTACCTGTTGAGGCCTTAGAAAAGGGAGCTCATCTGCCTGCTTACAGGGTATGGGTATGGCATTGAGCTTCAAAAATAGGGTTTCCTTTCTCAAAAATTATTATTTATCTCTTGTTATTTGTTTCCAGCTGTGTCAATTGTCATTTTAGAAGCCCTCTTGGTGACTTCGTGACTATGGACTTATAATGATGAAAGTTTATTGATGCAAAAGGAATCATGATTCTGATGCTGCTCCCTCACTCCAATCATATATTGATAAGCCAATGAGTCATAATGAGAGGGCAGTTCATTTCTACCTCATTGTCACCAATTCTGAATGTGAATTCCAGTAAGAATTGATTAGCTGTATAATTATGGAAACTCGTGATGATTCCCAATCAATCAATAGTTATGGCTGGGTTGGTGTCTATGCCTTGATCAATTAACTAATGAAGCATACTGGAATTAGTCAGAGGTGAATGTGAAATGTGTTGCCATATCTCACTCTGAGTAACACTGGCTCTTGTTGAACTCAAAGTACCTGTATTGTGCTAATTTCAGGTATTAATTTGGTGCTGTTTATTTTGGTGGAAAATTATTCTAGATTTCGAATTCATATTTTCATGAAAATTAAACTTCATCATGGTGTACCTAAAGCAGAGCTGTGTGCAATGCAATGCACACGTGCATTAAAGAAAGTTGCAATTTTAGTTTAACAATATTAAGAAGTCCTGTTTTTGGATTAAAACCAAAAAAAAGTCTTGACATTATACGCTTTTTGTATTTTCTTGTTGAGGAACCTGGAGCAGTAGCATCAAGTAAAACTTGACTAATTTAACTTTTGCTGAAGCA
This sequence comes from Platynereis dumerilii, assembly GCA_026936325.1. Lineage (NCBI taxonomy): Eukaryota > Metazoa > Annelida > Polychaeta > Phyllodocida > Nereididae > Platynereis > Platynereis dumerilii. The sequence goes on from JAPTHN010000001.1 coordinate 159,576,336, forward strand.
GGTCTGAAGAGTGATCAATTCGAAGGCAAGCTGTGTCCCCTTGAGCACAGTGATTTCACAAGATTACACTTTTAGGCCAAGGTCTTAGCTGAGTAAGACCAAGATAAGTGAGACAAGTTTGGCAGGCATTGTGGGATGCTGGGGGATTCCCCTTGGCTATGCTGCCTCGATCTGGTTCGTGATGTCAAAAGAGTTAATGAGGCATTGTGTTGGAGGACATGCTGGGGCAGGGAAATGACCCAGGTGTCCCTTCTTGTCCATGCCATGTCTCACATGCATGGTCAGTGTTATTCCAGTGGACACATTTTCCACATGAATGGTATGACCTTCCATGAACAGCTGACAGTTTACATTTAAAAAGGCCTAAGTCATGAAATGTTACTGAAAACCTATAGAAAAGGTCATGACTTCCTCGTAACTTAATTGGACCTTTGCTTGGACATACAACTGAAGACTATATATATACTTGAAATGGTAAAATTCAAGTTTGGCTTTAAACTTCTGTTGCTGCTAATTTGCTGGAACCCAAACTTGACTTTAGAGCTCCATAACTTACATTACTTCAGCCAACACATCCTCCCATGAGACCGAAGCAGAGAGCGAAGATGCCCTCCAAGGCCCTCGGCCATGTGACAGGGCGTGTTTTCCCGCCAAACCTTCCCCAGGCACCAAGCACCTGTCAATTAAAGGGCGGTTGCCAGCGATAAACTTTTCAGTAGGCCAGCCCACTAGTTAATTCAATTTGCGAATCCTATGGAGGGCAAATTCACAGAAATAAATTGGCTTGTCTTGGCTGCCAGGCGACACACAGGCCAAGAGGTCTTCCGCTAAGGGGGCGACAGGGAGCACCAGGTTGCCTTTTGCTTTCCTCATGAGAACCAAGACAATTCCAGCCATTTGGAATGCTTTGTGCAACAAGGAGAGTTTGTTTCTTGCTGAATTTAGCATTTTCATGTTGATTGGAAAGCCTGAGGTAAAATATTTCCATATCAGATTGTGTGCTATTGATTTGAGGGGACTTCAATGCTGCAGCAGTCCATCAAAAAGGCCTGGATGCTAATTATGACATCTGTCAAATCCTGTCACCAGTTGAATGGAATGTCAACAAAAGGCTTTTGGTTATCAAGATTCAGATGTCATGTCATTCTGTGAGTGGAGCACCTGGCTGGACCACAGGCACACTCCTGTATTAGTCAATAGATACTCAGTATAAATATCTGTTATTTCTAACAGACTATACAGTCAGTCTAGGAGAGTGCCTGTGGCTGGACCAGTGGTCCTCTGCATGCAGACTGGCCAAGGACAGACCGACAGACAGACTGCATCTGTGTAGACAGAGAGCAGGGAGGCAGACACTGGGGAGTAACAAGAGCCAGTGTTTCCTGCTTCGGACCCACCTCTGACTGCACAAGCAGCTAACGTGTCATTAGTATTGCTGGCAGTTCTGAAAAGCAAATAAACGATCATTGAAGAGCGCTAATCAGCGTGTAAGCCTTATTCTGCTGTTATAACAAGGGGTGTTTAGACGGCCCATCGCCTCTTGTTGCTTGCTTCAAGGGCTTTTCCTCCAACCCTCCCCTCCCTTGTGTGTAGGGCTGCTAGGGCAGGGTTAGTCAGGTAGGTCTTACTCACCCCTTTCATGAATATTCTAGGCGGTGTACCCCTCCCCACGTCTTGTGTTTCCCTTTCCTACTGTAAGACAGACCAAGTGTCTGCCTTAAAGACAATTTGTGATTTAAAAAGGGCCTTGCCATAAGCCCTATTGTAGGCAACAGGGTGGAGAAGGGCCTTGCTGTGAGTCATGGGGGTAAGAGGACCCTGTGTCCGCATCGTGATGAGCATCCCCTACCCCTGCCCCACTCATTCCCTATGTCACCCTGCTCTGCAAATATTTTGCAAATGTGATAATGCCGCCATGGAGATCTCCCCCAATTATTCTATTCAAATGTCTTGACAGCCTGACAACGCTGTGCAATTTGTGGAATTAAGAAAATGCCTCAAATCCCAAAAATGATGACAGAGGCTAAGGACCTGGCTTTAGGGAAATGTGATTAGGGACAAGAGGCCGGGACAAGAGCATGTGGATGTCCCTCCTCAGTCAGCTGCTGCCCCAAGCCCTAAATGGTGGCTAATTATTTTAAGTAGAGTGAGCCTAATTATCCGAAATCTTTATCAACTTCTCCCTTTTTCCCTTTCTTTCCTTTCCCATGAATCAATACTGATTATTCATGAATGCACACACTGTTTGCAGACAGAATTGAATATTTTTATGAACTTCTAGAAACGCAATTTGTGTGCAATATGAACTTTTATTTCCCTGCCTTCAGAAAGGTATGACACTCCTTTATCAAATGTCTAAACTGCAGGGCTGTAGCCTGTAAGTAACTTTGTAGGAGGAGCTGCAGTTTTTCCCATGGATGGGCTTTTTCAACTTTTTTGGCAAGTTTGTTCAACATCTTGAAAGTGTTGTCCTGATCTTTTTAATCCTCAACAAATATTGACTTTCACTCCAATCCCACAAAAGCAGTTCTGTCTGTTATATGAGGAATTACTCCAGATCATTCATAAACTTTTAAAGTTATGTCACCCATTCATTCCCTAATCCCCTCTAACATGTCATTTGAGTAACTTGTCTGATATTTCTGTCCGAGTCTCTCACAATTTATCCCCTTCAAATCACACACCCATTTTTGCTGGACCAAATTTCTGTACACAGTAAAAGTAGAACAGTTTTGAACTGTTATAGTGAATCCCCAAGCATTTCTAACTATACAAACAAGAATGTATAAAAACACAGAGAAAATAACTGCTCTCGCTCAAACTTGTAAAACTAATTTGTTTGAAACTTTTTACATAAGTGTTTCGATATAAGCTGAATTGTACCTCCGGACCTCTTACACATATTTTTTTTTTCTGAAAATATCAAATTTCTTATTTGTGAATATGTTGATTTTAAAAATCCTCAAGCACCAAAAAAAGACTTTGTTAGGATTTGTCAAATCAAATCTATCTAGAGCCAGTAAGCAACATGACATTGTGTGTGTTCATAGCATAAGGCAGTTTTAACACAGGTAACTCTAACAATATTTTTACAAGAAGGTAGACATAGGGTAAGTTTGTAAAACAGGGCTTCTTCATTTGAGTGAAAAAAAAAACAACAACAAAAGGATTGATTTACTTAACATTTGTGTGAGAAACTAAGAGTTGTAAATTATTTGGTTGAATGAAAGCCAGAAAAGACATTGCCTAATCCTTGCCATCAAAGGCTATCTAATCAAGGTGTTTTCTCACATTGGATAGATATACTCTAAAATGTGTTCTGTATCAGATACTTCAGGTTGAATGGATAGATGGATGGATGGATTTGGGGCTTTACATCCTGTATTTATGCATTTGGTAGGCTAATTGGGACGGGAGGAGGACACAACAATGAGACAAGGGATGATTGAAACAGCCGTCCAAAATACTAATGATAATAGGCCCTGGTGACCCGGCAAGAGCTGGATTAGAACCCGAGACCCGGCGATTGGCAACCCTGCACAATACCACTGAGCTAACCCTTCTATTCCGGTTGAATGAATTATCCATTTATTTCAATGACCAGTTGGTATAGGCCTATATTATCAATTTTGTTTCAGATAAAAGATTGTTGCATTGGTCGAACATAGTGGGAGCCTCGCACAGCAAAGAGTATGCGATCTGGGAGTATGGAGGCTATGCTTCGAAAGGAGTCAAAGAAGTCTGTGAGTTTGGATACACCCGCACCCTGGAACAGGAGATGCGCCAACATGTAAGTACACAGACAAAGTAATCAGCTTAAGAGAATGATCGAGAGAACTCTTCTGAGAATAGTCTTGGCACAGGCCTAATGGTAACAGGTTTTATTTGGCTTATATGTTACTTATAAAGAAAGCAAGCTTTAACTTGCATTGGCTTTGAACAATTACAAACTCTTCCCTTCAAAGTATCAAGAACCTCTTAATTGATAAGTTGATAATCCAACAGTTTGCCCACATTTTCTATAATTGAATTATTGAAACTTGTATTGGAAGTGCTATTATATTATGTTTCATGTGAAACGTTCAAATGACATCATTTGGATAGTGTCCAATTAGTCACAATGTTTTGTCCCTCAAGTCACGCTGGAAAGTCAGCTCTGCTTCGGTCTCGTGGGAGGATGTGTTGGCTACAGTCCAAGCTATACAATGTATTGCCTTTTGATTATGGGGCTTTGTATTAGCAGGGCCCATGTTATTAAATTAAGTAAGTTTGCATTTCAACTTTTAGCCTGGTAGGCCAGGCATATATACACTAGACTACTTTTTCAAACAGTGTGCATGTCATTATTGCATGATCAAATTATATCTTCAGTGCTGTAACAGTTTTCTGGTCTTGGTGAAAAGTTTCTGAAAGCAATTTTCAGTCAGTTCTAGTTAGTCCGAAAATATCACTTTTGGTTTAGTCCCTGGTTAGAAAGCCTACAATACATATTACATTCAGGATTCCAGCAGAGAATGAAACTGCCTAAATTTTATAAATTTTTTGTCCGATTTTTTGGTCACGAGACAGCGATTCTACATGTTAGCCGTTATCAGCCATTTATTAATACACGACTCAGCCAGTTATTTAAAGTTTGGCTGAGCCGGCTAGTCAGCCATTAAAACTCCCAGCCAGTCATCTAGAGGAAATCAAACGGCTTCGGGGTCTAACCAGAATCAAGGATTGCAGTCATACATGATTCACATTTCGGATGACTAGTCTTTTGAAATAATATCCATTATGTGCTCCATTTTGAGGTAATAAGCATCATTCCACCATATACTGTGCATTAATCCAGATTTAGAAATCATAATCATTTGTAAACTTAGTGCGGAACTCGGTGCACAGCTGTATTTCTAGTACAGGTGGCTCCATCTATATTTCTGGGGGGCAATCTTCACCAGTTACCCACGTGAAGAAAAACACGTGATAACTCTCAGTTATGGGGTGAAGATGGTCTAGCGATAATCTGGTGACATTCATCACATGGTTATCCCATGAAAATGTTGGGGAGTTTTTTCACGTGAAGAAAAACACGTGATAACTCTCAGTTATGTGGTGAGGATGGTCAAGCATTAATCTGATGACATTCATCACGTGGTTATCCCGTGAAGATGTGGGAGTTTTTCTCACATGCACAAAAACACGTGATAACTCTCAGTTATGTCATGTTCACCAGTTCCCCCCTGTGTTTATCACGTGAATTTCACATGCATTGTCAGCTGGGTTAAAGTTCCACAAGAACAAAAAATTCAACTAAGATGTTGGTATCCTTCACTAAAATAATTTCTTAGAATGACATGGAACAGTCTGTTTTCTTTCAAACTTGTCCCATAACATGTTAGAAATGTATCAAATGTCCCTCTAGTATTGGGGAATTGACCTTCTTATGATCCTTTATTGATATGTTTTACAGAGCCGTGATGTCAGGACGGTTGTGAAGACACCAGGAATTTGGTGGAGTGACCCTGACGGACTTCGACAAACGAGATGGGCTCGATTCAGTGTGGACAGACGCAATCATCTTGTCACCATGCTGACCATGATGGGGCCCAGTCCCGACTGGTGTGTTGGTCAGTATTCATATTTAAAATAATTCGAAAAATTTGTGATTTTGACCATGAAAAATATATGTTTAAAAGATTACATTTCTCACTTCATCAAGAGGTTAAAAAGTACTTTAGATATGTAACTCTTGAGTTGCTTTTTAACATAAGGTAGGTCCATGCTAAAATGCATGATGATTACAATGGAACACTTTCATTAGATAGATGATGTTAAGGACAGACATTTTTATTTGCAGGTGTGACCAGTCTGAACCTATGTTTGCCAAACTGCTCTTGGGCCGGAGACATGACAATTGACCTCTACCCCTGGGACGCTGGCACTGATGATGGACCCGCTTATATGGTAAGAATAACAGCTGAACTGTAGAATGGATTCATATGGATTGTTTATTTGCTTTTTGGAAAAGATGGCTGCAGCAGATTGTTTAAAAGGTTTCAGATTAAAGCTAAAAACTGAATAGTTCGAATGGCTCTGAGAGAATGTGTAAAATATTGCGTACCAGGTAATGAAACCAAAAGATGAAAAGGCAGAGTCTACATCTTGCTTTGCTCTAATTTCAGTCACCTAATATGAAAAGTGATCCTCAACAGAGAATCACCCGCATCACCAACAAGATCCCAAGCAACCCAGCCTCACCATTTTATGGCCCATCACCCATCCCGCCTCTTGCCCAACTCATCATTCACAGAATCAACCCTAAACCTGGTGCTACAACCATATGCTACGGCAATGAGACTGATGAGATTGATTCGTTCGACTCTTTTGAAAGTCCTGGTCACAACGGAGGAAGCCAAGAGATACCAATGGAGTTGAAGAAGATAGTTATGATGAGTAGTCTAACAGAGATGGAGAAGAATAAGATCACGATGAAAGGACTGACGATCGCAGAGAAGAAGAAGATTGTCATGATGGCCACAGGTCTGACTGACATGGAGAGATCCAAGGTGACAATGATGCTCGATAATCTCGAAGGAAACAGTAACCATGACGACGACAACAATAACAACAACATGGAGATGCTGAAGAAGGCCGTGATGATGAGCAGTTTGACGCAGATGGAGCAGGAGAAGATCTTCATGGAGGGCCTGACGCCCATGGAGAGGGAGAAGTTTGTGGTGATGAGCAGCATTCCTCAAGCAGAAAAGGACAAGTTGGTGATGCTCATCAGACAAGGAGGCCACCAACAAAGCAACAATCAAGGCCCCGGAGAAGCAGAGATGGAGCTGAAGAAAGTGGTAATGATGACAGGACTGAGCGAAGCTGAGAAGAACAATCTGCTAATGGGAGATCTCAATGACATGGAGCGCGAGAAGCTGGTGATGATGAGTGGAATTACTCAGATGGAGAAAGACAAGCTGACTATGCTCATCAGGCAGGCTGCGGAAGAGAGAAATAGTATACGTGAGTGTGCTGATATTTCAAAATGATAATTATTATTATTTGGAAGAGCAAAACAAATAAACAGCTTAGCCTGGGTCAGTCAATTAATTTGTGCTGACTACACTAACTTTGTCAGGATCGATGTAAAATGATGACATTTTGGTATATGAATTGTTGCAGGACCAGACATTGGAGACTTTATTATCCATCCAATAACTATGTATCCTTCAATTTTTTTTCCACAGACCGACAGCATGAGGTCATGCTGGTTCAGGATAGCTATTGGTCTGGCAGCTCTGTGTGATGTGCAGCTAAAGAGCATGACAACATGCTGACAAGCGAATCAGATTGGCTTGTATAATTAGCAACAACAAACAGTTAAAGCAAATCCTTAACAGTTTCATGTCATTGGAATTTTGTTGATTTTTGTTATTTATTGCACCTGAGTATCCAAACAGTTGGTCAAGTTTCAGTTATCATTTTGGGTTCCTGGTGATTGAGCATTGCGATACACTGCATTGACCTTCAAGCTGGGATTCGACCAGCTGTGAGATTTAGTGAAAGACTTGTTTGTGTTTTACAGCTTTTCACTAAACTCCTTCCCTAGCTGAGTGACATTCATTCAGTTGATGCATATTGAGGACAGATATTGGGATCAGATGTTCTCTGTTACATATTATAAAACACCTCTTTTACTTCCCATCTTCTTCCAATAAGATTCCAAATCAAGCCACCCTGGCATCACATGGCATGCTTTGAGTATCCATGTACTCTATTGATTAAATGATAATAATGACACTGGAGCCTTCACAATGTTAATTTAGTAAAATTTAAGAGCAACAGCTTGATGTCATGCAGCTGACTCTCCCGACCAATGAGAATGTTCATACAGCTTGACATCACCAAAAAAGCCTTGCATGACATATGTTTTTCTACTCACACCTCAACTGACCAATAGCCACCCAGTCTCAGCATGACATCAAGCTTTCAGTCTATGAAAAAAAATTGAAGGATACATAGTTATTGGATGGATAATAATTCAGTCTTCTTTTTTTTTTAATAAGAACTATTAATTAGTAATATCACTGCTGTGCTTCTTGAATTGTAGATCAGCACAGTGAGCAGAAGTATTGTAAATATTTGATTTGAGATGTGAAATTTATAACATGAATTGACTAAAAAGTATTCTCATTTTCAGCTAAATGTGCAGTGACAGACTGGTCGGATTGGTCTGAGTGCAGTGTAACATGCGGTGTTGGCGAGAGAGTCAGGAAGAGGTCATTCCGCCATCCTCGGGGAAGTGAAGCGATGTGTGACATGGACGGCATGCAGGTGGAGAACTGTATCGGGGTAGAAAACACATGTGAGACAATAAAAGACGAATGTGCCATGACAGCTTGGTCAGACTGGTCTCCCTGCAGTGTGACGTGTGGTAAGGGCATCACGGAAAGAAGGCGTTATTACCTCAGACAGGAAGATGCTACAAAATGCGTTCGCCAAACTCAGGACAGGAGGATTTGCTCAGCAGAGATTGAGGACTGCCAGAAAGCCATGTCTATGAAGAACTTCACAGGTATGGCGAAAAGCTTACAGCAGTTTCAACAAGTATGCTAACATGTTATTCTCCTTTTATCTGACTGGTAATGCTTACTTGTTGAAAGAATCAGAAAGTGATAGAAGTACAGTTGTATGTAGCTATCACATCCTGATGAAAGTGGTTGTAACTTACTTTTGAATCCTGAAAGAAATCCATTGCTGAACATGTTGTGTTTCTGAGGAGTGTGCACTCCACCATGCATTAGTTAGGACACCAAGGAATGCTAATGCTTTGTTTGTTTCAGCAATTTGTGCTCTTCCAATGGATGTGGGACCCTGCAGAGGCCACTTCGAGAGGTTCTACTTCAACGCAGAGGAGGGAAAGTGTGTGAAGTTTGCTTATGGAGGATGCAGAGGGAACAACAACAGGTTCAGCACTTTTGCAGAGTGCAGCGAGATGTGTGTCTTTGCAAATGCAGGTGATTATCAACATGGCTGAATTTCAGGCAGCACAACTGGCTTGATGTTAGGACTAACTTAAAAGTTGTTAATCATCTATAGCTACATACACTGTAGGTGTAGGAGGTCTGCCCAAAAGATATTGCCTAAATTTCCCCCCAAAAAAAACAACTAAATTGTCTACTTTCTAAGACGAAGAAATCATTCATTGACAATTTAATATGTGGTCAAATGGTGATAACAAGGTTTGAGCTGTAAATTCCTTGTTAGGGCAAACTTAGATGGAATATAATCTTCTTGATTTTATAAAGGTGAAGTACATTATCTTGGGTGAACTAACCCCTGTTCAAACACTCTGAAAACAGTGAATGAGGTCTGATGCTGACAGATTTAGATTTTGTTGACAACAAAGAATCCTGAGACAATAAGAGTTTAAATAGATTGAAACAATGTACCTGTGTCACAACACTCACATGCCTCTCATTACTTGCAGTTGCAGAACAGTCTCAGGGGGCAGAAACGACAACCGAGAAGCCAAAGAAGAGAAACAAGAAAAAGAGAAACAGACGGAAGAAAAAGAAGGAGAATGGAGGAAAGAGAGAAAATGGAAATAAAGAAAATAGAAATGAAGAAACGAGTGAAGAAGATGAACTGCAAAGAGACAATGAAATTGAAAAAATATCTTGTAAAGTCAGTGATTGGTCCACGTGGTCAGGGTGCACTGCAACATGTGGGGAGTCTTATAAATTCAAAAGAAGACAAATATTAATTGCTCCTCAAGCAGGAGGGAAGAAATGTCCCAAGAAGTTGGAGAAGAAGAGGAAATGTAAAGTCCCAGAATGTCGTAAGTATTTTACATTATGGGTTAAGATGACCTTGAGCTGCGAGGTCCAAAATGCCAAAAGATATGCATGATGTTACCTGATTCAATAATATGTTTTAGGCCTAACTGAAGTAACAAGCATGACTAGCTTCAAAGCCGCTTATTGATAAGTCATGACCAGAATTATTTCACCCCATGCATGTAGTTTTACTCGAATGTTTTTAATGCTTCGTCAGCCGAAGACATTGGGTCAGAAGGTGACATAGACTGCCAGATCAGTGCTTGGTCAGCCTGGTCATCCTGCTCAGCCAGCTGTGGCCGAGGGTACCATTATAGAAGACGCTCAGTATTAAGAGAACCTCAAAATGGTGGGGACAAGTGCCCTAATAAGTTGGAGCGCAAGAAAAAGTGTCAACTGCCAAAATGTAGTGAGTAAAATGATCACCACTTGATTTGGTGTATCTCTGTGATTCCTTTCACAAGAACTCCTCCCTGTGACTTCTAACATTTGCACACCCAACCCTGTCAATCATATTGTGAGTCCTTAGATGTAGTATATGTAGAACTCATCTGTAGATTCTGTGCAACTGTTTTGTGGATTCTGTACATACCACTGCCGCACTGCATGCATGTTGGGCAGATGCTAAGCAATTGTAGATGCATAACATTACTGACATGCACCACTGACACAATGCTACAATTAGCGAAGAAACTACATATACCACTAATAGTTGACTGGCACAAACACAACTAACTTTTGTTAAAATGTAGTTCCTTTATATTGTCAAATCAAATATTACTTAGCTTTTCTTTGGAAAGGTTGGATTCCAACCACCAATGAGCAATAGAAAATTGAGCAAAGATTATTGTGACAGATATACTTAAAACTTGTTGATCAGCAAACAAATCTGGCCTTACCACTGGCATTCTACATATTTTCATACCTATACAAATATTTCACTACAACTGTACAACAGTAAATAAAGACCAGAATGCCACATTTTGTAAAATATCAATATTTTTTAATAAAAATATCTATTTACAAACTTTACATGATAAAGTACAAACCCAGAAATCGACATACTGTGTTTTGTGATGAATAAATACACACTTAAGAAATTCATTTATGGTAATCTAGTTGTAATCTAGGTGTTGCATTGTATGTGTATGTTTTATGACAATTCAACATATTGTTTAATCAATAAATATTTTTTCTTCCAGCAACTGATTGTGTGTTGGGGCCTTGGAGTGACTGGTCCCCTTGCACTAAAACCTGTGGCTATGACAGTATACAAGAAAGAAGTAGACAAGTATTGCATAATCGCAGACATGACGGCTCACCGTGCCCTGCTAGGATAGAGAGAAGATATTGTCAGCTACCTCCCTGCTTTGACATGGTAGATATTAACACATTTTGGGAAAATAATGGTAAAAGTCGATATACGAGATGAACATGTATTGATCTTATAACATAATGAACAGATTTGAGTATTGTACTTTTGACAATAAAAACAAGACAATGGTTCATAAGACAAATATGAACAAATGAAGCAATGGTGAGTCAAAATATAAATACTCCGTGAAATTGCTCAAGTACTGCACAGGGTTGGAATCTAACTTTAATTTTTATAAGCGAAGAAGTACTTTTATCTGAACCCATACAAAAAATGTATTTGCACTATACCTTCTTTCATTGCTTCAGTTTGTTATGAAATAAATAACAATCAATCAATCAATGTTAACATCATAAACTAAAATTGTACAAATAACCTTTTCTTCCATTTCAGTAAATACCCCCACAAAAAATGAAGCTTGGACCTGCGCCAAAACAATCAAGACCCACAATTTGCAGTATATTTTTGTACAATTAGGGCATAAAAATTAACAATTGTTTGAAATGACTTGTTGACTCTTGAACAGACATTCCTGTTTGTTGTTAAAAAATATTTAAAATTAATTTTTCACACAATTTATGATTAATATACATTTCTTAATCATGCTCAATATTACACAATACTGAAAATATAGCTCTATTATAACTAAATATTATAATACTACTTGACAAGATTATATGATAATTATGGAAACCAAATTATACGGACTGTTGTTTTATTTTAAACATTTGCACCTTTGGCTTTGTATTTTGTAATGCTCATTTATTTTTAATATTTCTTGCTGGCAAGATTTTAAACAATTTCATTTGTATTTTAATATGAGGAAAATATTTCTAAACTAAAGACAAGATTCAACAAAAAATTGATTTCCGATGTGATTAATTAATGATGGCTTCTCAGCAGAGGCATATACACTTAGGTGGACTGTAAATAAACAATGATCATGTACATAGATCACGCTATGCAGTTATTTGTGAAACTGTATTGTTACTAGATGTGTTGAAATGGCAGTCTGTTTGTCGTCAGTGTATTGGCAGTTGTTTTATATGAAAATGTAAATGTACAAAATAAATATTGTTATCTTAAAACAATGAGTTGTCATTCATATGCATGCAATATAATTATCAGGAAACTAAAAGACGATATATATATAAGTTAGAACCTGTTCTTTACAAAATGTTGAAATACTAATCAATGCATTAAAGCTTCAGTGAAGACTGAAGAGTATCATGTTTCCACACTAAACTTGAAAACACTTTACTGCTAAATGCAAGTGGACATATAAAATTTTAACTCAGAAAGCCCATCAGTCTATGCATTGAAAAAAATGAAATCGCTAAAAAAGAGCATACTTGATGATTTTCTGTCAGGAAGTTCAAATAGGCCTACTCATAAGGCGGACCAAGGCGAACCAAAAAGTATTGTCTTTCGTGCATAAAAAATGTCACATACAAAATACTGACTTTCATTATTCATAATCTCATTTTCCCAAGCCCAAGGCACTCAAGTCTCCCGGTTCACCATTGAAAAGTCCTTGGATGACATTCTTTATGTGCGCTTGTTTGTCCAAAGTGGATTTCTGGTTTCTGATGACATTTTCCTTTTCTTGGATGGTTTCTTCATGTTGGCGACACAAGATTTCAAGTGTGTTGACCTGATGAAAAAGCAAGTAAACAGATCAGAACTTTATTTTTAAAACCACAAAGTGATTCAATGCACCATAAAAACCATTAAACCAATGCAGTTCCTTACAATTAAACACACAACAGGGACCAGATTCCCGGTCACGCTGACGTTAATTTTGAGATGAGCGACCAGTTTTTTCAGTATTTTACAATGATATAAGCTAGAAGTCCTCCGCACAACCAGAATCTCAAGACGACTCTGGCAAAATAATCCAGAAGTTCATGAAATGTGACCTGCTCCACCAAAATGAGTTCAAAGTAGGCATTATATATTTCTCAGAAATGAGCAAAATTTGTCAAAAGGTCACATTTTGATGTTTTTTAGCTGTTGGTACCAAGTTTTTGCTAAAGTAATTTTCTTTGAATATTTAAGACCATTTTACCAAAAATTGATTTTAAATTATCTTAACTGAGTGTTCCGCTTGATTTTATTAGTTCTTTACTTGCAATGGCGGGAATTTCAAATGCCATTTTCTCGAAGTTTGATGTTTCGTATCATCGATGTTTGAGGTGCCATATCTTTGGATTGGATCGAGATATCAAAACATACTAAACATCATTTTAAAGCTCAATTCCAGTAGAATAAAGAAATTTTCATAACTAAATATGATGGGAGGCCGACTTTGAACCCATTTTGGTGGAGCAGGTCACAAATGTTGAAATAATAATATATTGTGATGAAAGTTTAGAATTCATAAGAAGCAGTTGTGTGTTCAATTACAGCCAGTGCACTGTCATTTTCAAAGTATTATCACAAGGATTTAATAATGTAATGGCTCGTGCAATGATCACAAGATTCGTGAAGCAAGAGACACCTAGTGGTAATGTTGTTCATAAAGCTTCTCTGAAGAGTTCATAGAATTAGAAATTAAAGAGGACCATCAGTTCAGAAACTCATCAACAATCATCAATAATTATATACGTAACTTGTGAGTGTATAACAAGCAATTCTATGTATACATAGTATGTAACGGTCGTGAAGCTTTTAGGCAGAACAGAAAGATATAAATAAATTTACCTGGTGTTTCATTTTCTTTAGTTCTCCTTCAGTTTTACCAAGAGTTTCTCGCAACGTATCCAGTGCCACCTCCAACTCGTCCTTTTCTTTACTCGTGGCTGACAAATTGGTTTCTGATTTCTTTAGGGCACTCTTATATTCTGAAAAATAAACAAATATTTAAATGAGGCGATTAACACAGTGAGCAGAGAAAGTATCATCACACCAGATGGATTTCTAAAGGATGGACTCATTGGACTGTGATTACTGGCAAACTCGGTACCAAAATTGTTAACTTTATCAAAAACAATAATTGATTGTCACAAACTTACCAGTCACTTTCTGTTCCTTCTCCTTTAATTGAGAAGACGTGGTTTGGAGTTTTTCTTCAAGTTTAATGAGGTGTTGTGAGGCGCTGAAAGATATTAAATAGTAAATTTAACCGATGGGGAAAAACTTAGCATTTAAGGTTTTCAGGATCATAACATTCAAAAACAATGCATTGCGACTCAAGTGTAGTATACAACTTGAGAGTGACCTCCCCAACTGAATAAATGCCAGGATTGACTGAAAAGGTGTGAACAACTGTTAATAAGCCAATCCTGTGGCTTATTCAGCCCAGGCTCAAGGGAGGACACTAACTGTTACCACACTTGAGCCCAAATTTCTGGAAAATCTCAAGAAAGACACTCAAGGCAAAGTTCTACTAGTGAAGAAACGGTGCAAAATTGAGACTCAGGAAGCTGTAGAAACCTAAGATTTAGCAATGTCTCAAGGCTAAATCATATAATACCTCCGGGTAAATATAAGGGATCAGCTGTGGGACATTTATTGAACTGGTTCAGGTGGAAGAGCCCTTTTATGAGACAAATTCACAAGTGCAGTACACGCAACCTCCACTTTTACATGACAACTTTTGAAATAGTTCAACTTACGCGTCATTTTGGCTTTTCAGTGTCTCGTTGTGTCGTCGTAGCATCTCGTGCATCTCGGTTAGACTGTTGTGTTCCTGTTTGAGTGTTGTGAGAGAGCGTTGTGTGTTCTCAAGCCTGGAATAAGCAGCATACTGGGTTAAGTCACTTAAATATTACAACTAAATTTAAAATACAGTGCTAGGAAATTACGGAATGAACTTAGTTAGGAAAATAACAGTAATGTCATAGCCACAAGAATGTAATTGTCAAATTTTGATGCTGTCCAGTGTTCCGGGGTGTGTCAGGCAGCCAATTATATAATTTAATCACTTTCTTAATGTGAGAGCGCAAAAATTTCGAAATATTACTGAAGGCAAAATGAGATCACTGCTTGAGGGAGACTTAGAATCAAGATAGAAAAAAGAAAAAGAGAATCAATTTAGAAGTATACTGAGAATGATAGAAAAGGAAATTGAAATTCATACTTGGTTGTCTGTTCTGCAAATTTTCGCATCAAGTCGTCATGTTCCTCTGCGATCTCCTCTAACCTGAAACCAACGTACAATTTTATAACATGTGACATGGTAAATGTAACGCTCCAGGGTCTCTCTATTAAATTTAAGGTTGAACAATGATAGTCATAACGAAATAACTTCAATATAGGCCTACCAATTTCAAATTGTGAACGTTACACCTTCGGCTTCGCCATCCAGCTTGCTTACTCCGCTAGAAATTTTGTCTTTTTTAAAATCCGCAGTGAATAAGTACCTCCGAGTAGATAGTGGATATATCTGGTCACTCTCAGTCAATTTTAATCGTTAAGATGCCAAGTCTGAAACAATTTTGAAGAGTGTGGCGAGCTCACCTTTTATTATCCTGCTCATACTGATCAAGCTCCTGTTGGAGTTGCACTTTCTCCACTTCCAGTGAACTCAACTTCTCTCTGTTTTCTTCTCGACGAGATTCATGTTCTCGGAGTAAACCACACAGTTTCGTATTCTGAATGGAGAAATTAAGAAATGATATAATCGAAACGAATACTGTATTACAAAGTGTAAATAACTTGCAGCTTTCCAAAATTTACTTCAGTGTGTTGATTAAGGCTTTTGGTGCAAAATATATTGGACTGACAAATTTTAGAAAAGTTCTGCATTGATATGATAACCAGAAGTCAGAATATGAAATTCATAATTGAACATACAGGGAGTCGGGCCGACTCAAGTCAACGAGGATTTTCACATGACAATTAAACTGAAAATACTGACTGATAGCTCTTATGATTGCAAAAGTGTTCTTACCTCAGCAGTAACTTGGGCGCACCTGCACCTGTACTGAGAAATGACACGGTCAGCTTGAGAGAGAGCAAGCGTCTTAGCATCTAACAAGTCTTGAAGGTGGTTTTCTTGAGTCTGAAAGAAAAACTGCAATGTGCCATTGAAAATAGAAATTTTTTTAAATGACCGAAAATTCATATTACAGCTATGACAAAGATACCTGCAGAGACTGAAGCCTGTGTTCATACACAGCCAGCATTTCTGAACTCTTCACATCCTTGATCTGAAAAATTATAGGGGAAAAAAGTTTTTAATTTTGTTTCAAATTCTCTTTTCAACTTATTTCATTGATTTTGATAATTTAAATTATAAATTCTTCTTTTAGAGTTTATTGCTATATATTGCCTTGTTCTTCGACTGCATCTAGTTTCTTTTTTTGTTGTCAATCCAACTAAAAATTAAAATATACATCCTTTCTAAAATGATATGGTCATATGTAGCCCTGGACCCCTTGGGACAGGGGTCATGAATCCTCCCATTGGAAAATCATGAGATTTGAAGGATGTGATGTGGGAGAACTAAATTTTCACCCTTTTCCCATCTGTTTTATTAGGAATTATTGATACATTCTGAAAGTACACATGTTTTGCTGCTGACTGCACTTTATTTTGTCTCAAATAGTCCGTGGAATAAATTTGAGGTCCTCCCCTATCGGGATAGGACCAGTCTCTATGAGCTCATGGCCCACAGACTTATCGTCATTCTAAATAGAAAGAATGACGACGTTAACAGTGCATAACTCCTCTTGAACATGAGTTCAAGCCTATTTTTAGCTGAGAAGATCAAATTTGGCGCCACACCAGACCACATGACCTATGATGTCATATCCTACCCACAATGCCTCACATCTGCCTCTTTTCTACGAAGCGAGACGCAAAGACACGTTCCATCGCGGGGATGGTTGGGTGGGAGCACTACGGTATAAGTCTGTGGGCCATGAGCTCATAGAGACTGGTCCTATCCCGATAGGGGAGGACCTCAACTCTATGTCACTCATGGCCCACAGACTTATCGTCATTCTAAATAGAAAGAATGACGACGTTAACAGTGCAGATGTAGCAAAACGGCGGTGGGGATGGAACCCACATGCCTGGGAGGCATTGACACCCCAGACAGAGCGAAAGCGCTGCTGGTTAGGGAGGCCTCATGGTGGTCCGGTTTGTGCTGAACAAATGACTGATACCCAAGCAGAAAAACCAACTCAGAGCCCACAAGGGGTGAGATGAAGTGGGCAACAGAAAGGACCCCGAGCAGTGCCACTGGTGGGACTGGAAAGGGGAAGAAGTGGTGCGGCCGAGCCAAGGCTGTGGAACGGCCATGGAAGCTGCAGGAGGAGGTACAACCGAGGAAGACGGGTACCCAAGGACCTCAAAACCCGGCCAAGCAGGGTGGAAAGGAGGTAGCTGTAGAAGAGAGCCCCACGCTGTGCTATGACAGACCACAGGGCCAGAGACCAGCTGCCCAAGCCCGGAAGCTGTGGGAGCAAGAGCTGGAGGCAACGAGAAAATCCTGGTCAGGCTGCAGAGGGGCAGACAGCAGGAGAACACATAGGGAATCCAGAGATGCCCAAGGAGCAGCGGAGCGATCCCAATCGGCGGGGAGCCCCGCTCCGAATCCAAGGGACAGGCGAACTGAAGACAGCCATTGCAAGCGGAAGAGTCCCGATGCAGTCCCAAGACACAAGGAGCAGGGCAGTCCAGGGAGAAGAGAACCCGCAGACGAATCCCTACTGGTGAAAGGGAAGGCCGACAGAGTCGCCCAACTGATTCGGAGAAGGAAGAAACAGGTGGTGTCACCACGGATGGGAGACCAATACTGGTGGAAGAACCAAGGAGTGCTTGCGCCAGGCAAGACACCCACCCAAGAAGTTGGCTGGGGCCACAATGGCAGACCGTGGTGGCCTGTGGCCAAACCAGATGTAAATTGGCTGAGAAGCAGCCAGCCAAGCAGAAATGGACCTGTGAGGAGGCAATGTTGCCAGGACCCCCAGGATATGGCTGGCCGAGATCCCACTGGTGCGGCCAAGTCGAGGCCGCGAGGCAAGCGCGCTCCCCCCCCCTTTTTCAGAGCCGGGACCGGCCAGAAAGAACAGGAGGCAAAGGAGTCTCCCACAGGGCCACAACCAGGGCCAGGGGAGATGGGAAGGAGCCAGGATCCTCCAAGCCCAGCCAACCGGAGAGGCCGACGGTCCAGCAGGAGATGAACCAAGGCACGCAGGAGGAAGGAAGGAGCCTTCCGAGGACCTACAGGATCAAAGGGATGGTAGTCCGCGGCGACCAAGGCTGGAGTGAAGGACAACACCCAGGGAGCAAGCCGAAGGAGGACGGGTATGCCGAGCTCCGGAGGCAAGAGGGCGTGACCCAGCAGCGGCAGGCGAAGACGGGGCATCACGGCTCAGGCAGAAAGGCACATTCCAGGAAAGAAAGGTAACTGGAAACATGCCAGACGGTCAAAGGTGGGGCAAAAGCACAAGTCCTGAGCCCGCACCGCAGACCCAAATGGACGAGCAGCCCGCAGGAAGAGCTGGAGGCCAGGAGTAAAGGCCACCTGGGAGAACGACCGTACTGGTACGGGCAACCCCAGCAGAACCAAGCCCAGGGCATAATGCCAAGGATGGCAGAGGCCCCAAGACAGCAAATCCAAAGTGGATAGGTGAAAGGCCCAGGCGGACGGACCACACACACACCGCAAGCAGAAGGCAGCCGGAGCCTGCCCAAGGGAGACAGGACGAGGAGAGGGTGATGTCCCTGACAACGTCCAGGAGGGAAGAGTCGGAGGAAGCAGCTGAACAGCCGCAGCGGAGACGACGCCCGAAAGGCCAGAAACACAGCAATGAAAACCCCAGACCGAGCCGATAGCAAGGCCAAAGGGGCATGCTGAGGCCACGACCAACCATGCCGGAGCATGGGGAGGAAGACCAGCCAAGGCAACCTGGCTGGTAAGCCAAGGAGAAGCTGACCCGGACAAGCAGACAGCTGAGGCTGGTGGGAAGACAGCCGAAGGACCCAACC
The DNA here is from genome assembly GCA_026936325.1 of Platynereis dumerilii. Classification (NCBI taxonomy): domain Eukaryota; kingdom Metazoa; phylum Annelida; class Polychaeta; order Phyllodocida; family Nereididae; genus Platynereis; species Platynereis dumerilii. The sequence continues at coordinate 159,595,476 of JAPTHN010000001.1, forward strand.
GACCAACAACTCCCGGAGGAGAAAATAGAGCCACCCAGGCAAGCCGCATAGGGAGACTGGGCAGGCAGAGGCCCAGAGTCCTCAGCACCAGACCAGCCAGTGAGCTGACAGAACCGCAGAGAGGACCCGGGAAAAACGGCAGAGCCCTGGAGGGGAGCCCACCAGGGACAACCAGGCCAACCAACTAGGTGGCGCCGGAGCAGCCACCCGAGAGAGAAGATACGACGGGTCGGAAGCGGCCCGAGGAAACAGCAAGACACAAAGGAGGCGGGAACCGCCAGGTGCAGACACACCAGAAGGAGCCGGTCCACCAGCAAGTGTTGCGTCGACAGCAGTCAGGACGGGGAGCCTCCCTAACTGCATAGCCCCGGGCCGGAGCCCTAGGGGGTGCAAGACCACCGGAGGAAATCGCGGAGGCAGAACAAAGTCTGGCCCAAGCCGAAGAAAGGAGGGAGACGGCAGCCAGGGCAGAAAGATGCTAAAGGCTGGAGAACCCAGGACAGGAGCAGCCGGAACTACCAAGAGTCCCAGGTGACGACTGCGTACAGGCAAGGCCGGATTCCCGAAGCCCAGGGGGAGGAAACCGGCGACCCAGCCAGCCGGACCTACAGCCCGAGATACTCCGGCTGGGAGGAGAAAGTCGAGACGACCAAGGAGCAGCCACGCCCCCAGACAGAAGGGGGGCTGGGCAAAGGCCAGAGACCCATGAGGTCCGGAGACCCCGACAGAAAGTGGAGGTCCGGAGACCCAGACAGAAAGTTAAGGTCAAGTGACCCAGAAGCAGCACACCAAGGCTGCGTGGCCCAAGAAGTCACCATGGCCCGGGGAGGCCGGAGAGCCACTGAGGGCCAGCAGACGGCCAGAAGCAGAAGCAAAGGCACCTAATCCGGAGACTAGGGAAAAGGGTCGGATCCTAAAGAAGCCACACATGTCAGGAGAAGCCTTGTGCAGACGCACACGGCTCACCGCAGGAGACCAGAGGAGGAAACTGCCAGTGAAGACACGAGGTCCGGAGACCCAGCCGTTCCACAAAGGGTCCAGCAAAACCAGGAAGCCCAGACCCAGGACACCCACAGAAGGGCCGGCAAGGCTGGCGTAGCGCCCCAAGGCCGAAGCCCAGAGGCACGGAGACAGGAGCAACACCCTGGAGATGGCAAAGGGAAGCCACAGGGTCCGGGGACCCCAAAACAAGCTGGAAGCCTGGGACGGACGGACTAGACTAAAGCCAGAATGGGCCAGTCAAGTGGAAGGTATCTGAAGAACCAGAGAGCCAAGAGCAAGCGGATCCAAAGTCAGCAACGCCGACGGCAGAGGAGTAGCGAGAAAGAAGTGCCCGAGAAGGGAGACCCTGGAGGCCTACGAAAGGGCAGCTGAACCAGTCCGGAGGCCGGTCTAGCAGGGAGGCTGTGCCGGATGAAAAAACTCATGCCGGAGCATGCAGGCGAAGTATACCCCCAGGAGGAAGGCTGCCAACCAGCGGGCGGTTGGGAACCCAAGGGCAACCGACAAAATCCTAATTATGGGAAGTGAGAACCGCAAAAACTTGCCCGGCCAGAAAGGGGCAGGCAACACAGAGGAAAGTGCCCAGTACAGGAACTGGGAACCGCCAAACTGCCGAGCTCAAAACAGCCAGGCAAACAGGAGTCAAGTACCAAATCCTCAAGAGCCCAGCAAGGGTAGAAGGATGGCGATGAGAGGAGACTCCGGAGAGTCCATGATCCCGGAAGGCAGAAAACACAGGCCCAATGCTCTGAGTGCAAGTGCACTGAGGCAGAGGGAGACCAACTTGGAATCCACGGATTCTTGTTGGAGAGCCAGTAGAAGATCACCAGCAAGGGACCAGAACACGGAAGGATCTGACCAAAACCCGGATCAGGCAATCCACAGGGACGTGAGGCCCGGATGGAAGTCGGGATGGCGAATTGGGGCTCCGGAGAGCCTATCCAAGAGCCTAAAACGCCTGCTCGGGGCAGGTTCGACGCTCGTGATCGACGGGGGCGGCCATGACAGGGGCCGAGTTGACCAGACGAAGAGTAACTAACGTCGTCTGTACAGGCCAAGATCGTCGATTTGGCGGACCAAAAACGACGAAACAAGAGTCCAGAATACACATTAGGAAGGACTGGAACAGTGGATGGTCCAGGAGGTCCAAAAAGAGGACCGTACTGGGTCCAAAGTGCCCGCCCGGGCGGCAAAAGCACGTGGCAGGCCGTGCGTCAGGGCGGGCGGGCTGACCAATACACCAGACGAACGAAAACCGTCGTCTTCCCAGGCCAGAAACGTCGATTTGGCGGGCCAAAAGCGACGATAAAGTAGGCCCAAAGCCAATCCAGGAAGGATTGAAATTGGGGATTGAAATTGGGGTCCGGAGAGCCCCTGAAAGCGTCTAAAAGCGACGCAAACAGCCCCGCCCGAGCGAGTCAAGCCGGGCGGCCATGACAGTCCACCCAAGACGCCCGAAAACGGCGACTTGGCAGTCCAAAAATAAAGAAATTAACGACTCCCGAAGTAGTCCAGTGATAGGAACATAAAGAATAGGTGTCCGGGTTCCGGGGAACCCCATACAACGGTCGAAATGAGAGGATTTCGTCCGTAAACGACGAGAAATTGCAGCGGTGTCAGACCGGCGGCCATGACAGTCAGAGAAATACAGTACTAGAGTGGACACAAGACGCACGAAGAAACGGCGGCTTGTCAGGCCAAAATTAAAGGCATAACAGACTCCAAAAGTGAACCAGAGACAGGAACACCAAGGATGGGTGTCCGGGGTTCCGGGGAACCCCACATGACCGGGGAAATTAGAGAATTTCGCCCGTAAACGACGAGAAAAGGCAGCAGGGTCAGACCGGCGGCCATGACAGTTGTCAAGAGATGAAGACGAGCGAGAAGACGTCGTCTTTGCAGGCCTTAAACTAGAAATTAACGCCTTCCCAGAGCAGTCCGGAGACTACATTCGATTGAAGGGTAGTCTGGGGTCCGGAAACCCCAACCTGACGGTGGAAATTGGAGAATTTCGCCCGTAAACGAAACTGGAAAGTCGGCGTGGGCAGACCAGCGCCATGACAGATTTGACAGTCCACGGTCGGCCGAAGTCCGGGGACTTCGACGGACGATTCTGACAAGGGAAGAGCCAGAAAAGCAGCAGAAATGATGGAAATCAATCAGCAGTGGCACCAAGAAGCAAGGAAAATTAGTGTTAGAGCTTGGAAAAGCGTCTAAAGCACTCGGAATCACTTGCAAAGTCGGAGAGTTGGACGCTGAGGTGAGCGGTCCTACCGACGATCTTTGAGGCAAGAAAACTAATAAAATTACTTACCTTACCCATGCTTAGCTCTGTAAACATGGAAAGAACCCTGAAAAGAAACATTTGACAACAACCTAACCCATTGGCAATGCCTCAAACAGCCAAAAACAGGCAGCTCCAAAAACATGTCTGATGCCTTTGGAGCTGAGAAGAAAAGAGGCAGATGTGAGGCATTGTGGGTAGGATATGACATCATAGGTCATGTGGTCTGGTGTGGCGCCAAATTTGATCTTCTCAGCTAAAAATAGGCTTGAACTCATGTTCAAGAGGAGTTATGCACTGTTAACGTCGTCATTCTTTCTATTTAGAATGACGATAAGTCTGTGGGCCATGAGTGACATAGAGATTTAATCTTCCTCTGAAACTGAAGAAGTGATTTTCATCCTTATACATTGAAGAAATGGCTCCCTCTCATTGGCTGAGAGAGGGTGATGTCATAACAAACGTTTATGATGTCACAGGTGATTGTGGTGACGTCACAATAGTGACATCACACACCAAAGTGAGGCTGATGTCTTTCACTCACATTTTTCTCACATTTCTGTCAATTAAAAGTAATTTTTACCATGGAAATATTTGTGAAATTCCTTTCAAAAGTAGTGCCGTCAGCAGTTAAATATATAGGCTATCCAAATCCAAAATTTCATCAAATTTGGATAAGAATTGTTTAATCTAGACCAATTCTCCCGATACCATGTCAAAATCTCAAGATTTTGAATGGGACGACCCATGACCCATGCTCCGCATGGGTGCCAGGGCTAGGTCATATGGGTAAATCAGGATTTAGCAGCTTTTAGCAGACCTACAAGTGCATTTTACTGACCTCCATTCCCTTTTGCATCTTGTTAATGAGGTTTTGTACTGAAGTATCTTGTTCAGTGGAGTTCAGGGTGGCAGAGAGGTTTACTGATCTCTGGTTCACATTATGTAGTTTCAAAAGCCTTTCGTCTGGATCTAGATCCCCGTTATTTGTTCCTTCAATGTGTTTTCTTTTGTGTCCAGTGTCACCATTGCTTGCTGCTAAGTCATCCGCCAACCTATTAAGAACAATACATTATTAAACCATCTATATCTAATTAACAATATCATACATCTAACTGTTAACATACCTTCAGCAGATTACATGAAATTACAAAAAGAAACCGGGACATATTTCACTTGTAGATGTTCAGAAGTCCGCACCGAAAGTTCTGATTAGTTACACTAAGGAAACGTTCATAATCTCAGTAAAGTTGCAGCTTTTTTATGCTGTACATCATTTAGCTCCTTCCAAATAGGTAAGCCTGCAATACTAACATGGCCAAAGGGAATGCTTCCAGTTGTAAGGCGATGGACATCAACTTTAGGGAAACGTGGACCCTCTCCATCTTCACAGACTTAAGCCCGAATGAGAGGAAAGGGACAAGGCGAGAATCCTGAAATTAAAAATCAAAACTTTTTCAAATCCAAGCTTCACAAAATATAACATATTTCAGTTGTTTAAACTTGACAACCTTTGACCTCCCTGTCCAAAAGGTTTAGAAATTACCTGCAACAATGCCCTCAGGGCATTTCCCATCGCTGTATTGCTTTGTTTCAACTTGACCATAAGTTGTAGACAGTGGACAACGGTGTCAGCCTGGAGTTCCCTGTAATAAAATATGAAGAAGACAGTAATTGGTAAGTGTTAACTTTTCACACTATCATGCATTTTGTAATACATCCTTTGTAATTTAAAATATCAAATGAGATTTACTAAAGTTGTACTGGCCAATCCCAGAGAGTTCAATCAATGCTGTTATCATAAATTTAGTTGTTTTTACGATCAATATTTACAAATACTTAGCTCACCTGCTATCTGAACTGAAAGGAGAAACTTGCCGGGGAGGCGAGTAGTTCATCTGGTTTTCTATAATGCCAGCACAAAGCTCTTTGCTGATGACTTGACCTACTTCTCTGCTCAAAGATTCATCATTACATAAAACTGTAGGAGAGGTCAAGGATCAAAATACTTATTTATCACACCGCAATGCATTAGAACAGCTTAATTTTTAGTTTGTATAAGTTGTAAAAGAGAGACAGACACCAAAATCTAATCTACTTCAGCCATCACAAGTTCACTAGGCTGACGCACATAAATTATAAGGTACACCCATATTAGATATCTCACATAATATTTATGACAAGACAAAGTTTTGTCAAAGGATACCGAGTAGCAAGCGCAGTGACCGTTCCACCTTCTGTTGGTGTCCTAACTTGAAAATCTCAGTGACAATGGGCAAAACGTCATCAACAGGTCGCCCCAAAGAATTCAAAAGGTTAAGATCAATCGCTTCCTGAAGACAAATAAAAGGCATCATAATGAAAAGAACAAATATATCCAAACCTCTGAAACCTAAGGAGGAATCCCAACGAGTACTATTAAAGGCACAGTCATGAAATACAAAAAAGGTATCAATACAAGGATAACAAGAAAGTGGTGCATTTCCGGACAATTTTTTCCAATTTAGATCTATGTACGCAACTATGCACACTAAGTTCAACAATACAGCCAGAATCTGGTCAATGGGAATTTAAGATTTTCTAAGCTTCACACCTCATACATCTCCCGGACAAAATCCAAAGCCAACAGGGGCGCCATCTGGTGTACTTCCAAGGACTGAGTTGCCCACTGCAGGACGAGCTGCAGCGTATTCTTGTCCGACTTCTGAACTAGCACCTTGCAGACTTTACTTCTCAGGCCATTCACTCGGCAAAAGAGCAAAAGCAGCTCTAACAGCTGAAAAGAAGAACATGACAGAATATCAAAATAAATGTCAAACTTAAAAGTAAATTTGTGAAGAAAAATTAGCTCTCTAACTACGGAATTTAATGAGTCTCTGACAATGAGGAATTTATATCTAAATAGCCCTACCAATAAGGAATCACAGAACATTTAAAAGACTGCAGAATTGATACATACTTTGGCAACAACATCAGGATTGGCAGAGCTGAGCAATTTGTGAATACTCTCCAAAGCAGGGCCGAGACCTTTGAAGCTGAAAGTAATAAAGCGAGATTTTACCAATAGAAAAGAATGACAAACAGACACATTTAACTAACATCATTCTGTTCGGGTTAAAATGCAACAAAGACTTGAGACTTCCAACACTTACTTGACCAATGTTTTTTGTACTTTGCTGTCCTTCAGCAAATCCCCAAAAAGATCGACAACATAACGACGGCTGGTGTTGGTGTTTCCCGTCACAATTTTAAACATAAGTTGAAATGTCTGGTGAACATTCTCAGATCGGAAAACCTAAAAGATACAAAAAGTAGCTTTTTTTGCTTCATACAGATATATTTATATCAGGAACATATGTGACTTTATAAACCATCTACTACATATGAGCCCTTACTTAAGCTATCTACTACTTTTTATTACATAAAGTCACTTCTTGATTTTTTGATACTTTATGAAAACATTATAGATGAAAATAACTATTGTAAATGGCTGTCTGAGACTTAAACTTATGTTGAAAGTGCTTCTTTCATTAGCTCACCACGGCACCAAATTCGTCATTCAAGCAGAGACTGGCCAAGATAGACAGGGAGAACACAGCAACTGTGTGGTCAGCTTCAGAAAGTTTCTCAACCAGCGTTTTGCAGAAAGATCGGAACCCTTCCTGAAATTAATATGGTATCAATGTATGAGAAATCGGTGCAGCTTGTTAAAAAATTTTCAATCACAAAAACAGAACTGATGGTGACTTTTTGGTGAATTTGGTAACTGACCATATTCTTAATGGACATCTGAATGGAAAAATTCTCTCTGCAAAGATTTGCCAGCAGGCCAAGACAAGGTTGGGTGAATTCATGATCGGAGCTTTTTCTGAAAATAAATGCAACTGTGCATCAGAATTTGATTTTGAATTATAGCCAAGTCATTTTTTTGTGGCAGTAAGTTTTTGGCTGATAATTAAAAACATACCTTACTCTTGACAAAAATAATTGTCTCCTTCTGTTCCTGACACCTTGACCAAACAGTTTCATAAACATTAGGAAGTATTGGCATGTTGCAGCTATAGTTTTGAGGTAATCCCATTGGAATAACATTGCTGTCAACACAGCTGAAGAAGCCATTTTCTTCTATTGCTGCTGTTGTGATGTCACCATTGTTTCAGTGATGTCATAGAGCCAACAATGCTGATGACATCACAACAGAAGGCTAAAAATAGCTCAAAATGTGCTGAAGAGCAGCAGCAATTTAGCATTGTAAGTGCCTGCATGATGGAGCTGGGGGATCATAGGACATCAATTTAGTCCAAATCACGCTTGGTCATGGTGTGCTTACCCTAATAAGCCAAAAATTAAATCTCAGACTTAATCATGGATTGTTTCACTGGCTAAAAACTTACTGCCAAAATAAAATGTCTTGACTTTAGTACAGAATCAATTTTGTAACAGCACAAGAAAATGTTTAAATTGTTAAATCAGATGACTAAGAACTACTTTGGTGATTATATCAATGACACCCAATCTATAAACATTAATCCAAAATAAACTGTGAATTAAAATTAAAAATACCCACACTTTCTTAATCAACCACCAGAGCAGGTCCTCCATGTAGGGCTCGTGATAACTGAGATGACATTTGTAGGTGATCTGCTGCATCAGTCTAACACACTCTGAGGTCATCGCATGAGACAGTTCATTCGACTTGAGGAGATTCGCCAGACAAGAAGTCACATTAAAAGTGGCATGAAGGACCTTTCGCACTTCTTCATCTTTAACTGAAATTTGTGAGAAAGCAAAGCCTCAATATCTATCTTCTGTTTTGTGTAACAAAAAGGACATCAACAAGACAGTAAAAGACTTGTACCATGGTATGTAACATCTTGTCATAAATTCATTTTGAAAACAGGTGAAACGAAGCATTTTCAAATTTGGTTAAAAAAAAAGGTACTGAAGGGTAGCCTGCGCACAGACACTGGAAGTGAATTTTTTATTGCTGGATACATATTGATGTAGTACATGTTCGAGGGATACCTAGAAATTGCCAAACTGTGCAGCGATTTGTGGCTTTTGTTATCTCTCTAATGTTAGTTTTTTGTAACAGAGTAGGGCGTTGGGTTGGCCCACCCTTCATATATGCCACTGTATATGTTTATTGTTAACGCCAAGGCCTGATGTACACATTTATAACACAGTTCTAGAGCTGTTCATGTTTTAAACCTCAATGCAAGAGTAAGTGACACATTCATACCTAGATGACTGAGCAGACAAAGGACTTTCTCCGCAAGAGTGGTGTTGGTGCAGCTATTGTTTAGAATGTTAGTTAGAGCTACCAAACAGTCTGTTGGCAACATCTGATCCTGCTGGAAAAGGCCCACGCATTTCCCTTGAGCTGCTAGACTGACCAGAATCTGAAACAATTGTGAAAACATGGGCATTTATCAGATTTTTTGTGCAGCAAAAAATCGGATTGCAAGTCAGATTCAGTTCTCAAAGATTTCCTTCAGTTGGTCTGGTAACCAGAATAACAAATGAAAAAGTAAATGCAAGCAAAATAAATGAGAGAGTGAGGAAACGAGGAACATGAGGAACAATCAGCCAAAAAAAGACAAAACATATTACTTACATCCAGGTGTCTCTGCAGATGAATCTGGTTGCTGTCAAGGAGTGAATTGTTGCAGTACTGATTCGCAGCCAGCACAACCGCCTTCATGCACGATTCCACTTCCATAGTCGCTAAAATAGGGCACCACTTAAATATAAAAATTTCAAAGCGAAACTTATTAGAGCATTCAATATAAACTAGAATTGCCCATTGTCATAATGATTATAATGAACATATGATTAACTGAAATGGTCATTGAGAAAGCACTGGGATTACTGAGGCAGATGTGTTGTGGCCAAGTATCGCTGTGAGGGCTTACCCTATGCCCAAGCGGGTGAATGAGTTGTGACTAAGGGGTTGACCAAAGAGAATGAGCAGATGGAGTGACCAAGAGAGTGACTGAGTGTGACCAAGTAGATGACTGTCTCATTGGTCACTCTGATTATGTCCCTTGCTTCATCCCACTTGGTCTCTATCTTCACACCCCAGTCATCCCCATGGTCACACCTTCAGTCAACCCTTTGCAACCCTTCTTTGATCTCCCACTCGCTGCAACTCGGTCAAACCTTAGTTCAGTCAGCCCTTTGCCATACCCTTGATCTGCCCCATGGTTTCCACCTTAGCAGGCCTCCTAGCAGCCCCCCCCCCATCCCCCCCCCCCAGGAAAAAGTAGGAGTTTGATCACCTTCATTGACTTCAAACTTAATTCAATTTCTGGGGGGGGGGGGCTTGGGAGTCTTTCTTGGCAACGGTGGAGGTAATTATTTATTTGAAGAGCGTGAAGTCCCCAAATACTGAAATAGGCCTACGCATTCCTTATTTAAGCAACATCTTCTTATCTTAAGAAATACCCCTAGCAGAGTTTATTAATTTCGAGACTGCCCACAAACAATTTATTTTTATTTCACCAAAACTAAGCAAGAATTTTTTATTTTTTTTAGCTCTAAGAGCTCCCTATATTGCTATAAATGCTCAGTTTTGGAGTATCTATCCTCTGCCATTGTTAGAGCTCCCCTCCCTCAGGCTCCCTGGATATTAAATTGCATGTTGTCCCCCTATCAATGTAATCCCACTTTCAACACTTTGATTCAAAGGTTTTTCAATTTGACCAATGAACAATTGAACATGAATGAATAAATCATGGTTCATGTCATAAAATTTGATGAACAGATAAACGACATGATGTAACAACATGTCAACAATGCAAGCTCTCTTTGTTTAAAACACTATAGAATTACTTCATTGCAACTTTATTGGTCAAACAATATGCTAACACACTTACAACTCCAGAAACACGCCAATTATACACCAATTTAGAGCTTAAATTCAGAAAAGTATTGAAATACACACCCGCCACAAGTTTTGAAATTTGGGATCAATAAGTTCTTGATCGCCTCGTGAACAAAAGCAACCTCCCAGTACCGCGGTATTTGCTTTCAAATCGTAAAAATTACAACACATAAATTTGAGTTAATATGTTTGGTATAAATTGCTAATCAATTTTGGTAAAATCTGTTGCAGAAATAAATATTTTTTTAATTTCGCACAGAGGCAATGTCAACAAACTAATTTTTGTGGATTGACACTTGACAGCTCAAGTGTGAATCAACTTTATTTGCTGCGCATACATCCAATCTGCAGGGGTCAACGACTGCCTTTTGAAAATGTTTCGATCTCTGATCAGAGCAGCTATTTTGACGGGTATGTGATGTGAAATGACACGCAATTGCAGTAAAAATGCCAATACATGACAGCTGTCAAACTGTCAAACATGCAACTTTCCCAAACTTTCTTTGCAGTCTTTACTTGACCAGTTGCCCATTTGCATTTTGCTATCTAAAGGGAAAGTTTTTCAACAGTACTTATACTATTTGTTTTGCAGGTAATTCATTATTTAACTTAAAAGCTCTCAGATGGATTTTATGTCATGGTTGCAGTTAATTACCCAAGCTATATTTATGTAGTTTTATATGCACCCAAGTCTAAGAAATGTAAGAATAGTATTAAAAAGATGTGAACCCCCTGATTGAGGTCACTGCACTTAACAATAATTATTTGATGTGATCTATTTGCAGGAGAGGTTGGAGGTGAGCCATTCAGGTCGCAATTGTTTAACAGCCCAGTCCGACGTGCAAGTGCCTGTGCATCTGCGAGGGAGGTCCTCTCTGGAATTGGCAAGGGATCGATTGACCTGCAGAAGGATGAGCAGTCAGGAATCGCATCAATAATTATAAATCAGCCCGCCAAGAAAAATGCAATATCTGGTGAGACCATCGTTGTATTCCGTCTCTTTCCATGACATTTGAAACTGGTTTGTCCGTAATCACTAATGTCCCTCTCATTGATTTTGTAAGCTTGACTATAAATAACTTTTGTATTTCAGGCAGAATGATGGTCGACCTCAGGGACATCGTAACAGAACTGGAAAACTGGAAGAGTGGACAAGGGTTGCTGATGTATGGAGTTGGGGATTCATTCTGCTCTGGCGGTGACCTCGACTTGATGAAAACTCTCATAGAAAATGACCATGGCGTTTTGATGTGCCAGTATATGCAGGAAACCTTGCAGCGTCTCCAATCACTGCCTTTGTTGAGTGCAGCTCTGGTTCATGGCAGCTCTCTGGGAGGCGGTTCTGAGCTTTTTACAGCGTGTGACTTCCGAGTTGTGTCGGAGAGAGTCTCGATAGGATTTGTCCAGGCCAAGATGGGCTTAATAACAGGATGGGGAGGAGGGACCAGGCTCATTCAACTTGTAGGCCGTCAGTCTGCTCTGACTTTGTTGAGCACTGCCAAAGTTTTGTCGTGGAGGGAGGCTATAGACATTGGTCTTGCAGATGCAGTTATCCATGATACTGAACCAGAGGAATTTGTTATGCATGGGAAACAGTGGTTGCTGAAACACTTGCAAGGTGCCCCAGAAGTTTGTAGGGCTGTCAAGTCAATGGTCATTTTTGTGGCTAATGCCCAAGAAGTGGATAAGTCTCTTGAAGAAGAAAGGAAAATTTTTGGTTCAGTGTTTGGTCAGGCAGCTCATATAAAAGCACTTAATTCTGCAAAGCGCTGAAACATCTTTCCTTCTGTACATACCAAGAGCTTTCAATGTTTTTCATTGATCATTATTAATGATTCCATATCTTGCCAGCTGAAGAGCCTTTTGCACAAACGTTATTTTCAGTTGGCAGCCAGAGGAGTTAACTGCAATTTTATCCATACATGAATTGCAATACTGTGATTTCACAAATAATATACATGTCTAGTTCTCTGAGGGAATGGCAAATGATATGGACATTTGAATACCTTTGTTATTCAAATTCTAGCCATCTGGCAAGTGCTTAATTTTTGAACAATACTATTTTGGATGCCCATGAATTTCAGAAGATATAGGCTGCAGCTCAGTGACTTAATCCTGTGTGTTGCCATCTTGCCTTAATTTTTCAATACTCATTTTGCATGAATTTTATTAATGATATTAATAATCTAGCATAGAATTAAATTATTTAGCATTGTACACATGCCTATAATAGTGGACCTATTTGAAAACTATGCATTATTTATTGGTGCTGGATTATTTCCAAAATACAGGTAGCTGAGTGCTTGTGTGGAACGTTAGGTTTATACTTGGCTAAACAGTGCAAGATTGTTGAAAACTGTGCCTTGAATTCTTTAATCGATATACGTATAATAGTACAAATTGTACCATCTTGTCTACCGTATTTGAAGAGTCAAAGTGAAGTTAGTTGTGACTGTTCTGTTTTGCAAACACACTGTACATGTAGCTGCTGACCAGTTTTATGGTCTTATGTGACTTAACTTTTGAGCAAAAATGGATGTTTCCTTTTCACATTAGACGTCTCTTTGCGATGGAATAGACGTTTCTATTAAAAATTCATATTTACAACTAGTTACTCTGATATGTATTATAATATTATATAGATAGTGGATGGTAAGGAGACCAATATTGCATAATATAAGCCTGATATATGAATACAGATTCTCCTGAATTTATGAACACCGATCAAAGATATTCGACTGGTGTTTTTTCATAGTGAAACAATTAGGCATAGACTAAAGTAATTTAGTAACAGTATAGATCTAGAATATTCAAGGAGTTGGCTTGCTTTGCAGGTGTGATGGATATGAACACAAAATTGTTAATTACATCATTGTTATTATAGAAGATGTAAAGTTATTCCATCTGTCATTCCTAATAATCCTGGTGACTTGGCTTTTGATGTCTGTGATTTATAACTTCATGTTTTAATAAGCCTTGAAATAAAATAAAAAGTAAACCAGATTAAAAGTAATTTCTGTTGTCTTTTGTGAAACAGGTACATAGTCAGTGAATAGTCACCCATCTCAAAGCCATCTGATCACAAGAAAATGGCCTGTGAAGAATTGATGCTCCAGTATATGCAAGCAGCTGGTTAAGAATTTCAGTACTTCTGTAATAATTGTTCAAGTAATCAAAGCTCAGTGCTTGTCTGCTAAAATCTGGACAAGCCCTCACCAGTTCAAATAATCGAAGCTGACTGCTGCTCTGCTAAATCATGAACAGGCCCAGATGTGTTTTGTTATCATATCACATCTGGGGACAAGTTCGGCCCCTCCGAGTTCTGGCCGAGAACATGAACAACTACCAATGAACACGCAATCATGTTTGACTTGTGACTTACGAAAGGTGTAGACCCCACTGTCTCATCACCTCTTAGTCTGGGACTAATTTCAATAAATAAAATCTTCCAGCATCTGCCGACCAATTAGTGGCAATCACATGCTGATCCCAATTTACAAGATAATTATGTAGAGCAGGCTCCTGCTCCTGTTCTGCACAGCATATACGACAAATACAAATGTTTGTTAAAGGTTTAAAATTTATTCACAAAAATAACTTTTCAGTTCATCATGTGCAAAGAACCCTTGTACCCCATGTCAACAATATTTAAAACCAAACTTAGAGACAAAATATATATTTCGTATTCAAACAACATGATAATAACAGCAATGACTGCCAATGAGGTCACAACAGACTGACATAAAGTGAACTTTATTGGATTATGATAATAATTATCTAATAGTATATTAACAAGATGGAGATTGATTGCCAAAATAACTGAAGTGACAACTTCATTGCAAATCAATTAAGTCATATTTAAAGTTAACAAATTTCATGGAAACAATATAAAGGCTCTGTGTGTCAAAAATACATCAAAGCCACCGAATTGCACTTGGAAAATATGGAAATGATTCAGTTAACAGTTTGGCAAGCGGAATGAGCTGGAAGGCTGGAAGGTTTCAGTTCACAAAATAATAGTTACCCTTAAAATCTCTTTTACATGTTAAATATAACAGCATTTTGAGCACAACCAGTTTAACAAGTCTCACAGTGATTTGTTTACTTCAATCATTATTTAAACAGAAGTTTCCTCACATTTAACAAGTCACAGTAAACTAGTTCAAAGCTCTTCCACTATAAACCCTTTAACACGGAAGTCACTTTTAACAATTCTCTAAATTCTACTAGACTACATCCCCAGTATTCCATCCCAACACTCGTATCTGCAAGTCGATTTACGCATAAATATGATTATATATAAAAGATTCAGTACATGGTAAAGAGTGTGATGTAAAAATAGGGTGAATATAGGCCTTTGTATATATCACATTGGAATGTAAGCAGATTAGAATTACCAGAGAAGGAAAGGAGTCCTAACATAAATAATATAACTTTGGTACGTTGGTTAAATAAAGTAGAAATGAATACACAAGTTGCAAACTATAATCACAAACTTCTGCAACTGCAGATCATGGAGAGAAATAGCATTAAAACAAGGTTAAACTATTAAACAAATAGTAACAAATAGAAACAGCATACATCAGCTGGGGTTACCTGCAACAAATTAATAGATTCACTAGTTGTTTCCTTTTTTAAATTAATTGCTACTCGAATATAACACCTTTCATAAATACAAATTACCAGCTGTGTCCTTTTACAAGTACATCTCAGTATACATAAACCACACATATATTTATTTGTAGAGTGTACAATACGTTATGTCTACAATATTCACATATATATATTATATACCGGGTATATACTTATATAGATTTACTACAAATCACAAATCAAATTTCCAATTTACTTTGAAGGTTACTTAATTATACCATCATGTACATGAACAAGGTGACACAAATTGTAACAAGACATTTGCTGAAGTGTCCAAAAAATTCAATGCAGAAATATAAATGACTGTTTTGGAAATCCCATTCTGGAAATTGGTTCTTTAAATTGCAATGTTGCAGGTAATGTCTTGATGTCACTCGACACTCGCCCATATAATAATTTTGCTTTCACAATGAGGGATTGATGGTTTTGAACGGATGAGCGATTCCTCTTACCTGCATCTCTGTCTACAGGTTGCACAAAGTGCAGCATTAAGTGCGACCTTGTCAAGCTTGAATCTGACAGTACAATTTGAGTCTTCATGATCATGCGACACATTTAGCAGTAATATCATTGAGCGCAAAGGAGTTGTAGGCTTAATGAAATAATTGTATAAATACACTTGAAAACAATATACAGTGACAAACAGACACATAAAAGCATATAAATAGACACACTTAGAATCCAGGCACTAAAGTCATTTACAATGCGCCAGTTTGGGTAATTATAAACAAATAAGTACGCAATACATAAGTTCATCTTAGTTGTAATTCAAACTTTTAATATCACTACCCAGTTCCTTAACAACTATGTCAGGCATACACAGGAGATTGGTTATGCCATGTGAAAGATTTGATACATAAATAATTATGCAACAATAGCAATAACCACCATCACATTCCAATTAGGTCTAAACATGCTAAATTAGTAGATTAACTGAAGGGCAATTCCGTAAAGTCATCAACCAATCAGTCAAAATTTCAAAATTAACATAGGTATGTGTTATGGGTGCGATAATGTGCCAAAATAAGTCTATTTTCCAGGTACATAAAAAAACAATTGATTATCTAATTTGGTTTTTGATATATTTGCATTTAAGTAATGCTATGTTTGGTGACTGCAATTATTGCATTTTCGACACTCCTAATTTAAGTTGTCAGTGCCAGTATAGAAATAGGTTAGCTGGTTTCATTTTGCTGTCATTTACTACCTGAGGGATTACACTTTCATTTTGCATTGCAAATTCTTGCAGCAATCCTTGCGAATTCTGTCAGGCAGTGACATTTGACCTAATAAGATTCTAATGTACGTCCGACACAAAAATTACTAAATAATTTTCCTGCTCCCAGGCGACTGATGTTAATTTCATGAAACGTCTAATACAAAGCAAATTTATGTCCATGAATAGCATGGTGGCCGCTTTAATTATTTAAACATAATACAATTGCCAAGGAGAGCATTTTAAGGATGTACGTCCGACACGAAAATGGGAATGTACGTCCGACACAATATTATGAAAGTCCATCTGGAATTAAGGAAATGATACATATGTTGGTACACAGGCTTGGGCTCATAAGAAAACCTTAGGCCAGTGTATTTGGGTGAATCTTAAAGTAGTATAGGCCAAAAAACAGGAAATATATGGTGTCATTGAAGTTCGGTCATTTTTAACTCTGTTTTCAGCCATAAAATTAAGTGAAAGCTAGTTCATAGCATGTGTAATTGGCACGCAATTGTGTCACAAGCTAAGACAGGCGTCATACTCAAACAAAATGAAAGATAAAATTATATCTACCAGTTTTGGCCCAGTATATGATACTGTGATAATAAAAAAAAGCATACACAGAAATTGTCCGAAAATGGCAGAAATTCTTCACTTGTTTGCATATTTGTGCAAAATACCCTAAAAATTTTATTTGTCAAGCATTCTCTCAATATGTATTACTGAAATATGTGCAATTACGGTGAAAATTGCAGGTATAACTAGTGATTTTTGTGACTTTTCTATGCTAAAAATGCTGTAAATTTAAGGGTAAAAATAGTGAAAATAACTTAATGTTTGAGACATCCCATTTGGCACAAATATGCAATGCAGAAGCCATTTCATGGATGATAATTATTGGAAAGAACTCAACTTTGAAGAAAATATGAAAATTGTGGATCATCAATGCACTGCTGGCATCCTCTACACTAGCAATTCACACGCGTACGTCCGACACGAAAAATGTGTACGTCCGACACGGAATATAAATGGCTACAGCTTTATGAAAAATGACAATATCGCCATGGAAATTAACCTGGCTGATGCCTTAAATAGTTTTCTTGATAATACAGGTCAGTTGATTAATTTTTCTCCGTATAAATCACAGAGTTTTGAGAGACGAGCCATCAAGTCAGAAAAGTGCCATTTCTCTGTGTACGTCCGACACGATGCAATTTGTCCTATGGCTCAGCTCCTATTGCACTTTCAGCTTTGGTTGATGGCTTGTTTTAAATCCCTGCCACAGGGCCTCATACCTATTTTACAATGGAATGGCAAACATGTAATGGTAGGGCTATACAAGCTGTTAAAGTGTCTGATCTGTACGTCCGACTTTACGGAATTGCCCTGAATATGTTGTTTTTTTAACCTCAAACTGTGATTCATGGTACAGTGAAATTATATAACCAACTGCAAGAAGCAGAAATAAACGGTAGCCTAGAGCATTCTAGTATGGATCATTTTAAAAAGAAACAAGCCAGAGGGCAACTGTACTATGCTTAGAACTGCGAGAATCAACTATAATGCAGTAAATAAGATATTTCTCATTAATATACCTGATAATTGTGTCTAACATATCACACTTTCACATTTTCCAGCAGTTGTCACCGAATACATCAAAATAGCTTTCTCTAAAATCAGTTGAAACAATTCTAATTTAACAAATTGCCGTGTTTCTAATTAAACAAATTGCAATGGGGCTAAACTTGGTAAGGTCTCACCAAATAATTGATAATGCCAAACTTTCAAATGAAAACCTTCAATATATAAACCGTTTTGTGACAATTTTATCTTAGCAGACAAAATAGAATGGTTTCTAAATAACAACTAGTAGAAATTAACATGTAGCGGCATGATTCACAGAACAAGCATTACATCTCAGAATCAGAAAATTATTCACATTCATTTAATTTATTCTTCATTCAAAAACAGCTCATGGACATTTCTTAATCTTAAAGATTATATTAACAATAGCACCCACTGAATACATCACAGGCGATAGTTTTATTTTTCGCTATCTAATTCTTACAACATCCAAATGAGTCGGAACTGAGACAGATAAGAGAATTATAATATACTAATAATTATTTCATGCTAATGTTGAAACCATACTCACATTAACCATGTTAACAGGGTCTGCACTTGCCCATGGCTGTGATAACAACATAACTGAGTCAACTGGAGTCCTGGGGGGGTTATCCGAGTGACATAACAATTGCAGGTACCGTAACATACATACAGACAAGTTCATTGAACATATCCAATACTATAATAGCTAAGTAAGCCTAAAATAGTTAACAATAATCAATGCTACTGGGAATGTGACTCAATGTGTCAACAGATAACAAAAATATATACTATTTACAACTAACAACAAGGATTAAAAGTATTTCACCAGTGAGTGAGGGAGCCCTTCTTTACTCTACTAACAGCCGCACCCGGAGGATTCCTCATTCGCCTCCGACAGTTCATACTGACCATTAATCTTGTGTCCATTCTTGCGTCCCATCCCTCCAGAGTCAATTGTCTTCTCCATTCTGATCATCACAAGGTCCAGAAGAGTCTCCACCGCTTTTGTGACATTTTGACCCGTCGCAGCACTCGTCTCGAAGTATGTCAACCTGCGTATACCCAAAATGAACATGTAAAACTTCATGTTGCAAATAACTCACTCGCCCTATCATTACAATGCTCATATGCATATATGCAAAATTACGTGCAGCACATGCAAGTAGAATCATCTACATTTCTCAAATGGAAGCTTGGGGTCAAGTCTTGAAGCTCACAGTGTTGACTGGGGCTGACAAACACGAGACAATACAATGACGTTGTGCGGCACTTGTGCCTTTTGGGGTCAATCTCCATTCTCCACACCATAAACTAATGTTAATGGGATCATCAAACAACACTGAGAGGCATGGCATTCCGGTTTGTTAATTGGGAAACACTCATAAGGAAAAAGCATGCATAAAATTTGACAAATACGACTTCAAAATTGGTCACCACAACCAAACCACATTACTCCGAAAAGGTGAATTTGTGTCTTTTGAAAATTGGTTCATCACCATCTCCTAGCAATCACACTTTGTACCACCAGAACAACCAAACACTTGGCATAAATTTAGAAATGCTTTGACGAAATGCCACAAATGATGTGACCACCAACAAGTGATTCGAAAATTCAAAATTGCCATTTCAAAATATTTTACTTCAAGCATCGCAGGTTCGCAACTTACCCATACTTTTCAGGAATTCTGCACAACAAATAATATAATATGGTTATGAAGTTATCTACAAATGCTGAAGTACATCAGTCACTGGGAGAGTGATCAAATGAGTGGCCACTTGTGGGAATCAAACACACAGGTCTGCATACATACAATTGCTCTAGAAAGTAAGTACACCCCTCATTGATGTGTCATTGAACTCCATGCTAGTACTACATCTACTAGCATGGCCATTTAATTTGTATCAAGGTCTTTAAGCAAGATATGGGTCCAAATTGCTAACTTTTATACATGCTCTGCTCCGTTAGAATAGCATTGGGCTTGGTGTGTGCTTACTTTCAGGATCAACTGTATTACTCTAATTTTGATCACTGAAACTTCTTTGATTGCTCAACTCACCCATATTTTTCTGCCAATTCCTTTATGCGTTCTTCATCAATGACCCTGACATCTTCCAAGTCAGCCTTGTTGCCACACAGCACTATGTCCGGGTTCTCGCAGTAAGCGTGGGTCTGCAGTTGAGCAATCCAGTTGCGGATATTAAGGAACGACTGCTCACTGGTCAAGTCAAAGAGGAGCAGAAATCCCATGGCATCTCGAAAGAAAGCTGTGGTCAAGCTGCGAAATCTGAAATAATTAATAACAGGTGTGAGCCAACTATATTAGATCAGAAGTTAATGCGAGATAGGAAACATTCATACTCAGATTTCAGATAGATGAAAATGGCATGTTTTTAATAAAGATGTGGCTAGCAGGATGGCCAAAATAAGACTTCTTTTTGCTGATTCATGCCAAAATCTGACAAGTAATTAGCAGATAAGTGTTGAAGGCGGTGACATAAAAAAATGTTTTCATCAGTCAATGTGTTTAATTATTTACCTTTCCTGACCCGCTGTGTCCCATAGTTGCAAATGGATTCGTTGACTTCTTCCAGGATTGCCATCAACCGTGGGTAGTCTGTGCACCTAAAATTACAAAATACAAACATGCTGATTTGTCCAATCTATTTGATTTTGGAAAACCATGCTAAAATGTCTCTATGACTGAAGAAGGAATAGTCTCACAGTGCAAGGACAAGAGTTTGTTGTAGACGTTTGAGTTTTCTCCTCAATAAGTTCTCATATTTCACTGCATCCTCAATTCCTCATACTTCATTGCATTGCTAACACCGCAGCATGTATGACATTGTATGTACGGAAAATTATTTCCAAGATAGAGATGTAAAACAGCAATGTTACAAGATTTTATGAAAATATTATTACTACAATTCACCCACTCAAACATTTACATAAATCAGTTGATAACTGATATGTATTATTGCTTCATGATATAGGTTATTTTGGTAACTGGCAGCATCAAATTTACTATCCTGGGGCACAATTTATACAATGGAATACCTATTTGCAGCTCTCATTCATTCATTCATAATATAACAGGCAATACATTTCGGAGGCACAGATTTAGCAACATCCAGGCAGGATCCTCTCTCGCTTATTAGGAAGTCATATTTAGGAACAAGATAATAAGCCGTCAGCTTTCATCAGCCACATCTATGTAATCACACTTATCAGCCAGCACATATACAGCTGATATACAGTGTGAGCTACTCAGAGTATGAGAAACGAGAATAGCTGTCTCGCATTTCACCTGCAGGTAGTCCATGGCTTAATAATGCTGCATTAATGCACAAAACAGGTGCTCTTCTCCAACAAGAAGATGAACTGAACACACCACACAGGTGATTAAACACAAAAGCTTTGAAAGTGTTCATATTCAGCTACCCAAAATTTCCAAATCATTAGCTATTGTATCAGCTGTTTATGGGGATTTACCATATTAATATAATCAAAACAATAGACAGAGGTTAATCTTTGAAGATATAATATTCAATTGGAAATTAATGAAAAAAATAATCTGACGATGGTCAATAATAGCAATAATCACCAGTAATGACACACACTTGAACTTATTAAATTGCAGTATGACATGGAACGACTCTACTTGAGTGATACGTAAGACATGCATTTAGTGACACAGAATCACAACTCAACATCTGAGACAACTATTATGAAGAGACACCTGTCTTTTCTGTGTTACTGTTGCAAATGACATTACAAATGACAAAATAAAGTTACATACCACTCTCTTCTCTCTGAAGTCAATGCCGACCGTCGAAATAAATTTGCTATTGAAGGTGCCATCTGTGTATTGGAATAGGAAACTGGTTTTGCCGACCCCAGAATCACCTGAAAGACAAAGACACAGCAAAATAATACAAAATGTTACATAAAATTGAAAGGTCACAAGCAAACATGAAAATAATCATCTTGAAAGGTTCACTTCAGTAAGTTTCCTGGATGTATAGTCAACTTAAATGTCATGGAAAGACAGAATCGGTGATATTCAAATACAGTGATTAATGCATCCATAGAATATGGAAGCTCAGCCAAATATCAAATATATCAACTGCAAAATCAATGACATTCACAAATGGTGTTACTGACAAAATATATGCAGGTCCTCGGCTTTAAAATGTATTATCTCCAAACATCGATTGAAACATAATTTTTTCTTTTCTTTTTTGTAACAATTAAGTCAATTAATGTCAGCCTTATCTTAGCCCAGCACGATATGGGCCTGCACAAAATTTCTATAAATTATTAGAAATAGAAAATCATTTGCATCTACATTTCTTTTGATGCAACACTTACGTGATTGACAGTTAAAGAAAAAATACCGAAAAAAAATTGTCAATATTATGTATATCAACAGAAGAGAAATCTATTATGCTTAAGAGGATGCAATGACCGTCCGGAAACTGCTATACATGTCATACAACATATCTGACCATAACAGCTGCAGATATTCTATGAAAGTGATGCACACGACCCTTGTACTATCGGTACAAAATAGTTCAGATATATTCCACATTAAATTTTAATCTGAGATTAACATAACATGTCAAACACCTGTTTCAAAGATTTAAAACACGTTTTGCAGGATCCTAGAACGAATTTTAAACATCATTTGTGTGAATCTGCTTTTAATGCACTGCTTTGCAAATCAGCTCTGACGTGACTGATTCAAGATTTCACACTTCCTACCACTAATACCAATTGTATATCACATCATGACCTTTAAATAGTATTTTGCATTGATATACAGCATATATCAATGTTCTTTAGACAACATCATTTAGCTAAAAGCAGTCGTGAATTTTGAAAATAGCAAGAAAATTGCCAACTGAGCACAAATAACACCCACATCAACACTGAAGCGAAATCAATACCAATGATGTTTGTGTTTATGACAAGATTTCTGATGATAAATAAGCTGGCTCGCAGTTAATTACACAGTTAGCAGCCAGCAGCAGGTGTTGATGTTCCCTACCAAAAACAACAATAGGCACATGCACTATGTCCACCATGAGTTCCTTCCATTCCACAGAATCCCCCGAAGATGAAAAGGGGTTCTCGCCCAGCATTGACGCCCTATCAAAGTCCATGATTAAACCTTTATCATAATCACAGTCGGCTCAGAAGTTGAAAAAGCATCTGGGATATTTACTACACAACTGCTGGAGATTATTGATTTGAGATGAAGAATTTGAGTGACCCAGAAGGGAGAAGAATAGCACAACAGTTTGTGTACACTCTACATCTACAAGTATAGCCATCGCCATAAGGTCACTCCCATAAGGCGCAATAAACAACATTGGGTATATCATGTATATATGCAGTTCATGCTGGGAAATTATCAGCTGTGCAGAAATCACTGTATTATCACTCTTAACTACTTAGCTCTACTGGTAACTAGTATCAAAAGTAGTACATGTATAGAAATGACCAAATGAAGCTATAAAAATATTGATTAACCATTCATTTGCAAATTACAGCAAATAGTGAGACAAAATAGAGACTCCATTAATTCAAACAGACATAAGCAAAGAGGCAAATCAATCAAACTATGAGTCATGTTTTTTTTGGCAAAAAATTTAGTAAAATACACAAAACGATATTCAATTCCTCAGTTGTCTGTGTCAGCCTCAGCCATATAAAAATATCAGAAAATAAATATTCAGTCAGTGGATTGTCAAATGATTGTAGAAGCTATACTATATATGTAGGACTTGTTTTAAATCATCCTTAATCATGTTAATCCACAAAGTATATTGGAAATTGGAAACTCCAAGATATTGTGCTTGAGTAAAGTTCCCTCAAATTTCCAAATGACCCGAAATATGGACACAAATTCACATTTATAAAGAGCCACAAAGAAGTACCCTAGTCACCTGAGCATTGCTTCGCTGGTTGTCAAGGTTGTGACTCGCAACAGTTACTGATGGGTACAATGTAAATGCATTTAACAAAGCATTCCCTTGTTAAGGTTTAAACAAACTACCAGAATGAGAATTATAACAAATTATCAGATTTGACTACAATGACAATTTTTTGCCATTAAATTTCAGTAGTGTTTGGAGCCCCCAACTTAGCAAGCACATGTAGAGATTTTTTCTTGATCTTATCTTACTGATATATATTCTACATTGTAATATGATTAAATTACCGAACTTTGTCTCAATATATTTCTACAAAAAATGTAATGCAACCACGCATGAAGATGTCATCCTAACTGTTCTGAACCACAGACCCATTGCAGAAATAATCAAGCTAAGTGGATACAAAATATAAACATGCTAAGTGGATACGAAATATAAACATGATAAATACAAGCAAATATCTATTTATCTATTTCATATCCAAAGAACAAGATACACATTTGAAATATGTCTGTTTTCTGCAACTTACCTAAAGCAAGAAATTTGATAAGGTAATCATATTCGGAGGCAGCAGATCCATGAGCAGCACCTGAATCTCCCATTTCCAATTCTGAAATTTGAAAAAAGTAAATTGAATTTTTTTGGTATTGTTGAAAACCATCATCTGTGGCTCTCTACCTTTGCACACAGAAATTGTTTACTGTAGAATATCCACAGTAATTGTTCATGTTTCCAATACACTTTTTGTGTGCAATATATCACATTGTCAATATCAATGATTTCACTTTGTGTTACACAGAGACTCAGTTTATAAACAGCCTTCCACGTGCACAATAACACAAATGTAATGACCTAGGCATTGGATTCTCACCCAATACATCATTTGAAGTAACTTGCTAATATCTATGTGAAAGGTATATGTTGCAGAGGAACTGAAGTAAAAATATAAACACAATGGCAGAAGGGTAAACAAATTGACATGATCCACTTAATAAATGACAAAAATTTACAGACTGTATAAAAATGGTAGTATTATAAGGCAGGCAAATCAAAACACAAAAACAACAGTATTTAAAATTATAGGATATACAAACAGCAGTATTTACAGTCCTTGTCATATTTACGTGGAATCTCAAGTTCTTCACTATGCTGTTGAACTGTGATGTCAGAGATGACTCTATTCTAGCATTGCACTATATACAAGCTGTGATGTCATTTTAAACTGGGTCAGATTCCCCCGGTTTCCAGCCAATGTGAATCCACCAAACGGAGCGTCACAGTTTCAACTCAGTGTCAGAGTAAACATTTTATCAGGGATAGCCCCTGCAACTACGTCATCACAGCTTGATGGCCAATGGGCTGACAGTAAACTAATACATCACAGTTCAAACATTGATATATTGAAGGAGCATCACAGGCAATCACCAGTCTAATCCTGCCAAATGGCAGCTTTGTGAGCATTCACAGAAGACAACTGTTATTATCCCCACAGAGTTGTTTGATTAATTTACAAACTTGCTAATTTACCACTAAACTTTGATGGAACTTGCTATAAACAAAAGGCTTTAACAATTTGTTTGTAAACATATAGATTATGTGATGTTTATTTGTCCTGGCAGCCCATTGGCTGATATACTGTGATGTCGAACTTGCATGGGTTTTCCCTGACCCAATTTTCACTATGACACTGAGTTGAAACTGTGATGCTGAGTTTGGTGGATTCACATTGGCTAGAAGCCGGGGAATCTGACCCAGTTTGAAATGACATCACAGCTTGCAGTTAATTTACATATAATTATTGCAATGCTAGATTAGAGCAATCTCTGACATCTCAGTTCAACAGCAGAGAAAAGAACTTGAAATTCCATTTAAGTGTGACGAGGACTGTAACAATGTTTAATGGAAAACCTGACTTTTCTGAAAATGCCATTTTTAAATAAATTTATAACCAAGAATGATGATCAATGTTGCTACTCCATTGCATACTGTTATGGGTGAAAGTTACCTTTTTTTGCAGACTGAGGCTGCAAAAAGCCTCAGACATCAAAAAGATAACTTCCAATTCACTCATGGATGCAATATAGTTTGATTTTACATTCAGAAACTTGAATGCATGTTCTAAAGCATTTGATAAGTGTCATTTCAATGCACCAAATGAATACAATAACATGTATTGAAGATTGAAAAGACCTGACATTTGGACGACTCAATATTATACATGGCCTTCATTTCTGAGCATATATCACATTTCATGCAGGTATTGTCAGCAGTTGAACTACCTCACTCAATATAATTAGAACTACAGTGCTGCTAGAATATTAGTGAAATGGGTGATGTTTTGCCAATCACCATCGGGACAACAGAAAACATGCTCAACCAAACTGCTTGTGGGAGCACGGATTGTCAACCAAAGAGATAAAATGTATTGCAATTTGCAACATGAAGGCGAATAAAAGTATGTCTAAGACAAATGGCTGTGACTTTTCATAGCTAGCAGAACTCAGAATTACAATCATATGGGTCAAAATCGAATATAAGCAAGTGAAACCAAGGTCAATGTAGTTTCAATTGAATGAACCCCGGGTGGGGAACCCAAAATTTTCCATAAGTAGTTTGGCTGAGGATACATGTTCAGAAATTAGCATATATTGATTAGACTCAATTACAAAACATAATCACAAGTTACTTGTTTCTTTTACTTTCTAGCAGCACTATATAGTATTCATTATATAGGCCTATAGCCATTTCTTCCTGAAACCATGGTGAGTTGTATTCATCTAACTCACCAAATCAACTACAGCACTAGTTGCAAATCATGTATATCACACACAATTTAGTATGATTGAGCTTTGTCAGAATAAATTACATGATTACAGCTTAATACAGCTTACTGAGCAGCCACTGATTTAAACTAATTAATAAGTTAAGACTAATTAAATCTGAGCAGTGTTGTACAATGAACATGGCACTATAGTGGTCAATCAGCCATAGATAAAAATACCAATTGATCCAGCATGACTGCCTACCACAATATCAGATTTATGAACATGTCTTGACTTATCTGACTTAGATATATCTCGAGTGAATGATGGTTGTACTCCAATGTACATGCCATAAATATTGTAAATACCACAAATACCAATGTACTATTTTCTTGTCTAAACAGAAATGGTGACATATCCCTTGAGGATGTTAGTGTCATTAAGTAGACCATATATAGCTATATATATTACTCCTATAATAGACCTTATTTAAAAACACAAATCATGAAATCCTGAAAACAATCAATCATGCATAATTATGGCATACTTTTAAACTGATAACTCAAGATATTGCACATCATAGTAATGACCTTGAATCAAAACTTCACTATTGAATTACAAAACTCCAGAGTCACCAAAAATGTGAAATCATGTAAAACAAGCTTCTCTACACAAGCACGGAAATCAGGTCAAGCTTAATAATTTGTGATTCCGCTCATTAATGATACAACTGTAGGCTCAATCATTATGATACAGCCAATGGAAACTAACCACACTATCATATCAGTAGCAAAGTAATAAACTCACGATGCTAGTTGGCAACGTATGGCAAAAATTGCTTACACATCAGTTCAGGTCAGAAGGTTGATAAAATAGAGTCAACTAGCACAAATCCACCAAATATACATCAATCCACATGTGTAACTCTGAATGTGGATTGTGAATGTGATGCACAAACTGTGCAATATTTCCAACATACCCTTTTATAAAGTTTGTTGGAAGTACTGGAGTCCTGCTGGCAGCTATGAAGATATCAAACGGACCACCAACAGCAACTGTAGTCTCCTATTCCTAAGCTCCCAAGTTTGCTGAGTGTCTAAGTCTAAACTGGCCCCAATAAGTCAAATGAGCTCCATAAACATGCAGAAATATAAACGATGCCTCACATGACGATACACAAATAGCTGCCAGTCAAATTATGTGCTCTAGCAGGATCAACCGAATAGATCAATATAGGTCACACTTTGCCCACGAACACAGCATTATTGCATTCATGTGCAAGTTCATGAATATATACAACCCATCCACTGCTATCATGCTGTTTCACACTTTGATAAAAAAATATTTGCATTGCATATTAAAGCAATTAAATATGCATGAGAAGATGTTCCTAACAATGTATATAATATTATATATACCAACTTCAAAAAGGGATAAATAGGCCTACACATGACAAAACTGGGTATACCTCGCAAAATAGTATTACTAGTTAAGAGGCCCATATTTTAATCTTTTAGACATAACATAATTAATATCATGTATGTATATATATATTAGCCAAGTATGTCTTCAATTGTAATAACTTTGCTATTAATACAATTTCAAAAGGAAGGAAATCAATGCATATGCCTTAACATGCTTAAGGGTTTTCAATTCAAATTGAAACTACCTGGTTAAATAGTCATACAGCTTTATATATATATACCAACTAGCACTATGTTTAAAAGCGACACTTCAATGTGTCTATTAATTATCTATTTCAATACTCATAATGCTCATGAAACTTTTGGAAAAGAAGCCTTACAGGAACATAACTTCAATACATATTTTTTCCATTCTGTAATCTAATTTTTAAGGCCAATTATTAATGGGCAATTGCTTGGACAATTTAAAAAATAAAACCTTTTCATTTCAGCAGGTGGTAATCTGTGATCCAACAATTTATAGCACATGTCTGAATTATTTGCTTAATATAAATATAATATTTCACACGGGTTAAGAGGTGCAATAATTTTCAGTCGAATTTGAAGAGCAGAATCCAACCTGGACATCATTCAGATCAGTACCCCATAAGCTTATGGGGTACTGTTCAGATGAAACATTAAATTTGCTGCCTCTTAAATCAGCTAGTGCCTGTGCTCCTGGGAAAGTAAAAGATCCCTTACATGGGGTAAATGCACAGGTTGAGGCCTCCAACTCCCTCCCATCTCATCAATCAACTCTCATAGGTCTCAGAACTAGGCTTACAGGTTTCCAGTTACCATTTAATAACCAGATAGTGGAATTAAACTGGCAGTGAATCGGCGGTGAAAGGTCCCAATACTGCCGGTGGTGAGAGATCCCAGGCTCCCAGCGGTTAAACGTTCTGCTACACGCTTATCAAAACTATCTAGCTGTCTATCTTTATATTAAAGGCTGAACTTGAAGATATTCAGTAGACATATATATCCTTTGTAAAATTCATTGCATGAATTTTCATCAGGTGGTCAGTTGGCATGCAAGAGTGCATGACAGGGTAGTACCTAGTCGGTTGTCGCCTAGTTGGTAGTGTTGTAGCCTAGTTGTCTGTCGCCTAGTTGACCGGCAATCGATAGCTTAATCAGCCTATCTATCTGATCTTGGCATTCTTGCTACTTATCTAGTTTTGAAGTAACCAACCTAATTCTATGTCAGTGCTATCTATATTCTAATTAGGTCTACTCTAATTCTATCTCAGTCACAGGTAAACAATTAAATAATAATTAAGTAGCTTTAACTTTAATGGTCAAAGATTTTTCTTACTACAGTCATAGTCGAGAAATTTGGACAATCTTTTTTAATAATTAAGTAGCTTTAACTTTACAGCTGCCAAACGGTTCTGCTTAAACTCATTGAAGACTGGAAAGCCTTACTTGATAAATCAAAACGAGTGGGAAGCGCAATGATGGACCTCAGTAAGGCTTTCGATTGTCTCCCACATCAGTTAATCGTAGCCAAAATGAAAGCCTATGGTGCAAGTTATGAAGCATGTGCCTTGATCTGCTCGTACCTAAGTGATCGGAAGCAATGTGTTCGAGTAAATGGCACCAAAAGTGATTGGACATTTTTACGCAAGGGCGTGCCCCAGGGGTCAATTATGGGCCCTGCCCTTTTTAATTTATTCATAAACGATATTGTTACGATCTTCAGAAAGGGCCGTCTATACAACTACGCGGACGATAACTCCATCAGTGCCAGTGCCGGCACACGTGAAGAAGTCGTGAAGATCCTGGAGGACGAGATCTGCCAGGCGATTAGATGGTTCCAAACCAACATGATGGAAGCAAATCCATCGAAATTTCAGATACTATTTTTAAAGGACTGTAAAGAATCGTCTCGAGCTAAAGTTACGATAGGAGAAAGCTCAATAACCAGTGAAGATAGTGTAAAATTGCTGGGTATAAATTTTGATGAAATGTTGAATTTTACAGGCCACGTCAAAGAGATATGTCGAAAAGCTGGAGCTCAGCTAAATGTTTTGCAAAGACTGTCAAAATTTCTTGACTATGACTGTAGAAGAAAAATCTTTGACCATTTCATTTTATCTCAGTTCAGATATTGTGCGCCTGTGTGGCACTTTTGTGGAATTCAAAATTCCCAAAAACTTGAAAAAATCCAATTTAGGGGTTTGAAATTCGTTTTTATGGACTTTCAGAGCGACTATAAGTGTTTGCTTGATAGGGCTAAATTACCAACATTGGAAACGCTCAGAAAAAGACTCATTTTAAAAGAGGTTTTTAAAAGTGTAAATAAGATTTCACCGCCCCTTTTATGGGACTTGTTTAAAATTAGTGCTCCAAGATATAACTTAAGGAGTAAACGAAATCTAGTTGTTACTCATTGTAAGACAAAAACTTACGGAAAAAATAGCGTATGTGACTACGGGTCAGTACTTTGGAATAACCTTCCTAATGAAGTGAAGGACTTTGACTTTAAAACTTTCTCCAAGTACTTGGAAAAGTGGCAAGAGCCACACTGTAAATGTAATAAATGTAAATTTGAGACCCAGTGAGACTGTATATAATTTTACCTTAGATTCTACATGTCAAAATTGTATTATTGTGTTTTTAAGCCTTATTTCCCACTGTTGAGTTTTCTAGATAGTCGTGTAAATAGCCTTTGTGGCTAATGTTTGTTTTTAACCGTTTCTCAACGACTATAAATAAAATGATTTGATTTGATTTGAAGTCATGACACAGTCTATCTACTCCTGCTGTTGACACTCATCAAAATCTGAACCTCTATGACATTCATCAGCTCATACATTCATGAGTTCCCATGCAACAGGTTGAGCCTTGGCAGGCTGATCAACACTGCACTGTCAACAGCCCTGCTGCCAGCTGCTATGGCCAAAACTGGCAAAAGATCAACATACGGAACAGGGATCACAAGTGAATTTCCTGGCTAATTAGGTCTGCCAAGCGCAAATTAACTTACCCTCAAAGACGTCGGCTATACGTGCAATCGTGGAAGCTGATAAAACTGTCAGATCGGTCGTATGAACTCCAAGAAACACACCTGTTGCACAAAACCCAGCCCACTCTCAACTTTTCAGACCATTGTTAGTTCCTGTTGACCTCGATGGTGGCGCGCAGTGCTCTTAAATTTCACACGAGAGGGCGCCAGTTCACTCCAAGAAGTTGCAAACTTTCTTATGGAGTTTGTGTAGTTGATTAAGAAATTACTAAAAATACCACTGCTGTCTCCAGTTTTCGAGTGATCTATTGGTTTCATCTTGTACCTCGAGGTATGTACTACGACTTTTAATCGATGATGAAGCAATTCATGGCTTACTTATGCCATGTAACTGAAGCAAAGTTTAAGCATCATGCATCACTTGTCCCGCTTGTTTGCACCCCCTCCATCTCACTATTCACATACACAGGGCCTGCTGGCTGTTTACTCAGATTACTCTGCTGCCCATTTGCACTGTCGGTTTGGTGGTGCTGGTGGTTTTATTTACCGTGGTTAAGGTGAATTAGATGTGCCAGTGGTCCAGTGCAGTTATGATTTGTTCTTGATTCCACAGGACAGAAAATACAGGGTGACAAAGAAGCTCCCTGTTGCATGCTGCAGTCTGTTGAAAGGGAAAGAGGCTTTTCACTTTTGACTCAAATTTGAGTCTCCCTGAGTCTCTGAATCCGATTCTGATACATATATCATATGAAAAATAGAACAGGCCTACTGTCAAAATTAAAGTAACAGCATACAAAGATTTTCTTTCACTAATTCTACAGCACAAGCTAATTTAATTAGGCCCTACAATGGCTAAATTATTCTATCATTTAATATAGCATGAAAATTTGGTTACAGACTCAGTACATTTCGTTTCGCTTCATATCAATTCAAAATAAACATTTATGGATTTTGTGGACATGTACATATATGTATGTTATTAGCTACTTGTCAAATATGAACATTTCTGATATTGGCAATGAGTCATTGACTCAATGCATACTTTGAACAACTAATGCAACATCTGTTTTTACGCTTTAGAGTTATCATTTGTGGGATACAGTCTTTGGAAAGTTTTTCAGCCTTTCGTTGGCAGACATGTATATGCTTGTGGTATAAATATAAATAGTGCACTGGGCCAGATGCAGGTTTGCTGCTGATGATGTACTCTTTGTGTGCTCTGATGTAAGCTGGCTGAGGTACAGTGCAGTTATTTTCAGATAATTGTATATCTTGCCCAGAAATGCATCATAGGTTCTTTGGATTTGATGCTTTTGATAGTTGCATGCAAGTTGGTTGAGAGGAGAACATCACAGGTCTGGCTGCTTGCAGCTCGACACAGTTTAATAACTCAGTAACCAGTCATCAGCTAAACATGCTGTTTCCCTGAGCTTAGCCCATCTCCTGTAGTTCTCCTACCAGCAGCAGCTGCAGTCTCCACCCCTCTGCATCTCACTCACATCCTTGGCCTGACCCAAATCAGCAACACCCTGCTAGACACCCTCCACCGGCCTCCACGAAAAGTCACCTTAGTAGAGTTGCTACTCATTCACAAGTACATCTCTCATCATATTTATAGCGGAGGATTTACCTATCCCTCTTCAGCTTATAACATTCCAGGACTTTGACAAACTTTTGGATTTTACCATGGAATTGGTGTAAAGCATTTGCTACCATCTGGAGTTACACGTGAGGGTTATAAACGTGTGTACCCTCCCAGTTTATACTAGAGCTAGCAGGTAGGTTTTCCACATGCTGTTAGCTAGCATTTACAAAGACGGTATATGTAGGGTGCTACAGTCTATACAATACATGCTATGGTGAGCTGCTGAGCTTACTATCAATTGTTTGATGTCAGCCTGAAACAAATTACCGATCCATCTTACTTAGCAATTATAATTTTGCCTGAATTCATCAAAACTGTTTAAATTTGTTTTTCCTAAAAGTATGCAAACAAAACAATCATCACATTTCAAATCCTCAAGCTTTTACTGATTGTTTGACCTTTCACAGTTTTTGTTATAATTGGTTGATTTGTGACTGTTTCTGTTTTGTTGTTCTGTGTGGTTGTGATGGGATTATAAATCTAATTGTTATGAGCACTTTCCTGGAATCTTGTATCAGACTTGTCTTGGCACCTCAAGCACTGCATCACAAACAACCTTGACTTTCTAATTAATGCATTGTCTGTGAGATAATAGAAAACAGGGAAATGGGCTTATGTGATAAACAATTTGGGTGGGCCAGTTAAGTTTGCCACATATGTGAATTAACAATTAGTTTAGCAGGGATTTCGATACCAATATCTGCGCATACTATAAGGTAAATTTCTATGCATAACTTCAATACTACTGTTAGCTTCTGAAAGTACAGTATTTAGACCGACATGTATTGTATTTGACTCAGTTAGTTTTGTCTTGCCTGTGTCTTGGTGTTTCCTTAGGCCTTATCTTTTCCGCCACTCCATTTGTCTCCATTTTGGAGTGAAACTGTGACAGCTTTCTCTTACTCATCTCTTATCTCATCTCTCTGTGCATCTTCTGAGACGTTCTTGTCTATGCTGTTCTTTCATCTTCTGGCATTGGCAACATTCTCCAAAGCAAGTGTTCTTGGAATCCACTTTCATTAATTATTAATTTCAACTTGGGAACTCCAGACCTATCACTTCTTGATTCGGCAGAAAATGCCATCATATTTGGATATTTCTGGGGTTGTCTTAAGATTATGAAGGGATCTTTGACTGCCTTCCCAAAAAGTTCTGTAGGTAAGAATGACTTGTCTGCCTTTCCCTGAGTGACCTCTTATCAAATCTCAGTTTTACAAACCTTTGTAAGTTCCTTGGAAACTTTTACCATGTTTACTTCGCTATAGCCTGTATGTCCGACACCATGACATTTTGCCATGTAGCTCAGCTCCAGCCGCACTTCGAGCTATGGTTGATGGCTTGTTTGATACCCCTATAACCTGGCCTCCTGTCTGTTTGAGAATGAAATAGCTAAGGTGTAATGGTGGGGCTACACTACAGTGATGTAGTCGAGGCCGGGATATCCGAGGCCGAGACCGAGGCATGAGCCTCCGAGACCGAGGCGAGGCCAAGGCCATCAAAATGTGGCCTCGAGGCCGGCCTCGAGGCCGAGGCCGGTCCCGAGGCCTCCATCACTTAACCAAAGACACCTGAGACCGAGGCAAGGCCAAGGATTTGGCATCCGAGACCGAGCCAAGGCCGAGGCCATCAAAATATGGCTCCGAGGCCTCCAGCACTGCTACACTAGCTGCTAAAGGTTCTGATCTGTAAATCAGACTTAATGGAATTGCCGTCCGGAGACTTGCTGCACATCTGATCTCAAAGCTCTGTCAACTTGTTTCATACTTCGAACTTCACCAAATTCCATCATGTGTCTCTGATCTTCTGAGGAACTTGCACATTTCATCTCAAAGGTCTCTCAGCCAGTTTCCTGCTCCCACTGTCATCAAATTCCACCTTTTTGTCTCTGCTGTTCTTCTGACCTTCTGAGTTGCGGCACATTTCATATGAAAGCTCTCTCGGCCATTTTTCTTCTCCCACTGTCATCAAATTCCACCTTGTGTCTCTGCTGTTCTGAGTGACTTGCTGCACATTTCATCTCAAAGCTCTCTCAGCCAGTTTCCTGCTCCCACTGTCGTCGCTCCCACTGTCATCAAATTCCACCGTGTGTCTCTGCTCTTCTGAGGGACTTGCTGCACATTTGATCTCAAAGCTGTCTCAGCCAGTTTCCTGCTCCCACTGTCATCAAATTCCACCTTGTGTCTCTGCTCTTCTGAGGGACTTGCTGCACATTTCATCTCAAAGCTGTCTCAGCCAGTTTCCTGCTCCCACTGTCATCAAATTCCACCTTGTGTCTCTGCTCTTCTGAATGTCTTGCTGCACATTTCATCTCAAAGCTCTCTCAGCCAGTTTCCTGCTCCCACTGTCATCAAATTCCACCTTGTGTCTCTGCTCTTCTGAATGTCTTGCTGAACATTTCATCTCAAAGCTCTCTCAGCCAGTTTCCTACTCCCACTGTCATCAAAGCCACCTTGTGTCTCTGCTGTTCTGAGTGACTTGCTGCACATTTCATATGAATGCTCTCTCAGTCATTTTCCTGCTCCCACTCATCAAAAGCCACCTTGTGTCTCTGCTCTTCTGAATGACTTGCTGCACATTTCATTTGAAAGCTCTCTCCACCAGTTTCCTACTCCCACTTCATCAAAGCCACCTTGTGTCTCTGCTGTTCTGAGTGACTTGCTGCACATTTCATCTCAATGCTCTCTCAGTCATTTTCCTGCTCCCACTGTCATCAAAAGCCACCTTGTGTCTCCGCTCTTCTGAATGACTTGCTGCACATTTCATCTGAAAGCTCTCTCCACCAGTTTCCTACTCCCACTGTCATCAAATGCCACCTTGTGTCTCTGCTGTTCTGAGTGACTTGCTGCACATTTTATCTCCAAACTCTCTCAGCCAGTTTCCTGCTCCCACTGTCGTCAAATTCCACCTTGTGTCTCTGCTATTATGAATGACTTGCTGCACATTTCATCTGAAA
This sequence comes from Platynereis dumerilii, assembly GCA_026936325.1. Lineage (NCBI taxonomy): Eukaryota > Metazoa > Annelida > Polychaeta > Phyllodocida > Nereididae > Platynereis > Platynereis dumerilii. The sequence goes on from JAPTHN010000001.1 coordinate 159,630,859, forward strand.
GCTCTCTCCACCAGTTTCCTACTCCCACTGTCATCAAATGCCACCTTGTGTCTCTGCTGTTCTGGGTGACTTGCTGCACATTTTATCTCAAAACTCTCTCAGCCATTTTCCTGCCCCCACTGTCATCAAAAGCCACCTTGTGTCTCTGCTGTTCTGAATGACTTGCTGCACATTTCATCTGAAAGCTCTCTCAACCAGTTTCCTGCTCCCACTGTCATCAAATTCCACCTTGTGTCTCTGCTCTTCAGAGTGACTTGCTGCACATTTCATCTCAAAACTCTCTCAGCCATTTTCCTGCCCCCACTCCCCGCTGTCATCTAGGGATGTCATTGAAAACAACTTTTTTCTATGCGATTATCGAAAAATCTTTTCCGATGCACCGAAGTATCGATATCTTTTCACAAACCTTGAGAAACGGCAAAATTCCAACTTTATTTGCGAGTTTTGTGCTGAAAATGACAAAAATTCTGAATTTGCGTCACCTCCGTTCTCCATCTTGAATCACGCTGTCTCTTTCACGAGATTTCAGACAAGAACAGAGCTATGGAGGCGCGGTTTCGATGTGAACATGGTTAATTCTACTAGATTTCTTGCCATATTTACCAATAAATATGCCAAATGCTGTGGAAATAACTTATTCAATACTCGACGTTTATTACTCGTAATATCGTTGTATCGATACGTTATTGATTCGGAAACCTTTTCCGATGCATCGATTTTGGCCGTATCGATGACAGTCCTACTGTCATCAATTTCCACCTTTTGTCTCTGCTCTTTTGAGTGACTTGCTGCACATTTCATCTGAAAGCTCTCTCCACCAGTTTCCTACTCCCACTGTCATCAAATGCCACCTTGTGTCTCTGCTCTTCTGAGTGACTTGCTGCACATTTCATCTCAAAGCTTTCTCGGCCATTTTCCTGCCCCCACTGTCATCAAATTCCACCTTGTGTCTCTGCTCTTCTGAGGGACTTGCTGCAAATTTGATCTCAAAGCTGTCTCAGCCAGTTTCCTGCTCCCACTGTCATCAAATTCCACCCTTTGTCTCTGCTGTTCTTCTGACTTTCTGAGTTGCGGCACATTTCATATGAAAGCTCTCTCGGCCATTTTTCTTCTCCCACTGTCATCAAATTCCACCTTGTGTCTCTGCTTTTCTGAGTGACTTGCTGCACATTTCATCTCAAAGCTCTCTCAGCCAGTTTCCTGCTCCCACTGTCACCAAATGCCATCGCGTGTCTCTGCTGTTCTGAGTGACTTGCTGCACATTTAATCTGAAAGCTCTCTCCACCAGTTTCCTACTCCCACTGTCATCAAATGCCACCTTGTGTCTCTGCTCTTCTGAGTGACTTGCTGCACATTTCATCTGAAAGCTCTCTCCACCAGTTTCCTACTCCCACTGTCATCAAATGCCACCTTGTGTCTCTGCTGTTCTGAGTGACTTGCTGCACATTTCATCTCAAAGCTTTCTCGGCCATTTTCCTGCCCCCACTGTCATCAAATTCCACCTTGTGTCTCTGCTCTTCTGAGGGACTTGCTGCAAATTTGATCTCAAAGCTGTCTCAGCCAGTTTCCTGCTCCCACTGTCATCAAATTCCACCCTTTGTCTCTGTTCTTCTGACTTTCTGAGTTGCTGCACATTTCATATGAAAGCTCTCTTGGCCATTATTCTTCTCCCACTGTCATCAAATTCCACCTTGTGTCTCTGCTCTTCTGAGTGACTTGCTGCACATTTCATCTCAAAGCTCTCTCAGCCAGTTTCCTGCTCCCACTGTCATCAAATGCCATCGCGTGTCTCTGCTGTTCTGAGTGACTTGCTGCATATTTCATCTTAAAGCTCTCTCAACCATTTTCCTGCTCCCACTGTCATCAAATTCCACCTTGTGTCTCTGCTCTTCTGAGTGACTTGCTGCACATTTCATCTCAAAGCTCTCTCAACCAGTTGCCTGCTCCTACTGTCATCAAATGCCACCTCGTGCCTCTGCTGTTCTGAATGACTTGCTGCACATTTCATCTCAAAGCTCTCTCAGCCAGTTTCCTGCTCCCACTGTCATCAAATTCCACCTTGTGTCTCTGCTCTTCTGAGTGACTTGCTGCACATTTCATCTCAAAACTCTCTCAGCCAGTTTCCTGCTTCCAGTGAGTCCCACTGTCATCAAATTCCACCTTGTGTCTCTGCTCTTCAGAGTGACTTGCTGCACATTTCATCTCAAAACTCTCTCAGCCAGTTTCCTGCTCCCACTGTCATCAAATTCCACCTTGTGTCTCTGCTGCACATTTCATCTGAAAGCTCTCTCAACCAGTTTCCTGCTCCCACTGTCATCAAATTCCACCTTGTGTCTCTGCTCTTCTGAGGGACTTGCTGCAAATTTGATCTCAAAGCTGTCTCAGCCAGTTTCCTGCTCCCACTGTCATCAAATTCCACCTTTTTGTCACTGCTGTTCTTCTGACTTTCTGAGTTGCTGCACATTTCATATGAAAGCTCTCTCGGCCATTATTCTTCTCCCACTGTCATCAAATTCCACCTTGTGTCTCTGCTCTTCAGAGTGACTTGCTGCACATTTCATCTCAAAGCTCTCTCAGCCATCTTCCTGCTCCCACTGTCGTCAAATGCCATCGCGTGTCTCTGCTCTTCTGAGTGACTTGCTGCATATTTCATCTGAAAGCTCTCTCAGCCAGTTTCCTGCTCCCACTGTCATCAAATTCCACCTTGTGTCTCTGCTCTTCTGAGTGACTTGCTGCACATTTCATCTCAAAGCTCTCTCGGCCATTTTCCTGCTCCCACTGTCATCAAATTCCACCTTGTGTCTCTGCTCTTCTGAATGACTTGCTGCACATTTCATCTCAAAGCTCTCTCAACCAGTTTCCTGTTCCCACTGTCATCAAATTCCACCTCGTGCCTCTGCTGTTCTGAATGTCTTGCTGCACATTTCATCTCAAAGCTCTCTCAACCATTTTCCTGCTCCCACTGTCATTAAATTCCACCTTGTGTCTCTGCTCTTCTGAGTGACTTGCTGCACATTTCATCTCAAAGCTCTCTCAACCAGTTTCCTGCTCCCACTGTCATCAAATTCCACCTTGTGTCTCTGCTCTTCTGAGTGACTTGCTGCACATTTCATCTCAAAGCTGTCTCAGCCAGTTTCCTGCTCCCACTGTCATCAAATTCCACCTTGTGTCTCTGCTCTTCTGAGTGACTTGCTGCATATTTCATCTCAAAGCTCTCTCAGCCAGTTTCCTGCTCCCACTGTCATCAAATTCCATCGTTTGTCTCTGCTGTTCTGGGTGACTTGCTGCACATTTCATCTGAAAGCTCTCTCAGCCATTTTCCTGCTCCCACTGTCATCAAATTCCACCTTGTGTCTCTGCTCTTCTCTGTGACTTGCTGCACATTTCATCTCAAAGCTCTCTCAGCCAGTTTCCTGCTCCCACTGTCATCAAATTCCACCTTGTGTCTCTGTTCTTCTGAGTGACTTGCTGCACATTTCATCTCAAAGCTCTCTCAGCCAGTTTCCTGCTCCCACTGTCATCAAATTCCACCTTGTGTCTCTGCTCTTCTGAGTGACTTGCTGCACATTTCATCTCAAAACTGTCTCAGCCAGTTTCCTGCTCCCAGTGAGTCCCACTGTCTTCAAATTCCACCTTGTGTCTCTGCTCTTCTGAGTGACTTGCTGCACATTTCATCTCAAAACTCTCTCAGTCTGTTTCCTGTTCCCACCTTCACCATGTTCACTGTTCATAGATTTCCAGCATGTAATTTTGCCTCTGCCCTTTTTATTGACTTGCCTGTTGCATCTCAGAGCTCTATCAGCTCGTTTTCTGCTCTCAAATTCATCAAATTCTGCCTGTGAATGTTGTGCGTGACAACTTCTTAAAATGATTTACTTGACCATGTAGTAAGCCTTTCATTGCCAATGGTTGTGGGCCCAGAGGCATTGATTATACTGTCATGAATGTCATCATGAAGGAATTTCACAAACAAATCCTGATGACCAGTGGTAGAAAGAAAGCTGTTCTAAGTTGTTGGTTCTGGGCTTCTTGCTTCTTTTGGTTTAGTTGTGGCCTCGGCCTGGCAAATTGAACATTGTTGAACTTGTTAGAAATGGTCCTACAGTTCCACAAAATTGAACATGTTTAACTAACAATCTAGACAGTTATGAATTTCACTTATGATATGATAATGCTGTCCGTGTACGATCTTTCGCAATGAAACACTGCATGTCTCAATAGTTGTACATACTTGCAACAACAAGTACAAACGGATGCCTCTAAATTAACCATGGTTTTGCAGGTCTACTCGAGGTGAGGTGCCAGCAAGATGGCTGGGGTAAAGTTGTACGGAAAAGATCTGTCAGCATATGATGACATCGATGTTGACGCCCTTTTGCTGACACTAAACGAAGAAGAGCTTGCGGAACTCGGAGCTGAACTTATCGATCCTGACGTAAGAAAGTTTTTCTTTTAAAATTATTTATTTTATTGATTGGAAAAAAACGGTTTGATTTTAAATTGATCTGCAGCCACCTGCTGATTGGTGAGGTGCGCTTGACTTGCTTAACTAGCTAGACATAATATTATGAGAAAATCATGGATAGATAAGCCTATAGATCAATCGAGTATCATAAAATGAAGGCTTCCTAACTTGATTGAAAAAGTAAAATGATTTAACAAATGTGGCACTCCACTGGCACTTGCTTTGCCATCAATCTGTCTTTTAATAGTGTGGCATAGTTTAATTCTCCATTGAATTTGTGATCCAGGATTCCCATATTCCTCCATCAGAAAGATGTGCCTACAGGACGGACAAAAAGCCAACTGGACCTTACAACAGAAAGAGTTTAATAGACTTCTTGGAGAAGAAAGCCAAGGAGGAGAAGGACTGGGATGAGGCCAAGCCTTACGCAAAGGAAGTCAGGGGTGAGTCCACTAAATACATGTTTTGCCATTCATTGCAGTACTAACGACTGGAGTTTAAGATATGCAGTGACATTGTAGTTTGGACCTCAGGACAAGTGTATTATCAGCAGCCTATGGTAGGACTATGGAATTGTGAAGCAGGGTTTACAGTAGCCTGGGTACCCTAAGCATGATGTAGTCCCGCGAATAAGCAGCTGTTTCTTGATTGAAACAAAAATTTGGAAAAGAACATTAGCAGGTACCAGCAGATTACTGATAATAGTAAAACCATAGAACCCAAGGCTTTGGCTACCATATTTCCTCGAATAGAAGCTCTAACTTCTTTTATTTCAGAGGGGGTCATTGCTCCGGCATTTATACTGAATTGGCATACTGTACTCTTAACATGCTTGCTTAAGTAGCTTGCAAGGAAACTGGGAAGCATGCAAAGTTTGCATTGCAAATCAATCAAATTATGTCTTATAGCTTATCATAGGCTTGCAGACTCTGCATGTGATTAAGGTAGTCGTTTACTAGTTTAACATGGGCCTCCTAACCGGCTTCTAAACAAGACAGATTTCTATTTGAGACCAGGCTTCTATTCAGGGAAATATGGTATATGTGGTTACAGCTGTGTTTAATTGTCTTCGTTTCCATGTTAAAGCTCTACATTCAAACATATTTACCAAGGGTGATAAGACCTGTGTGTTAGAAATTTGTACATGTGCATTGTACATGGATGACAATGTCAGAACTCTGGAGAACTATGGCAGGAACCAGAACACATGTGTGCAACGATGATCACTGGGCAGAGCAGTGGTTATTTTTGACCAGGTTCAAGAGATTCGGGATGTTTGCATACGGGTCGTATCTAGAAATGGGCTGGGGGGGGGGGGGCATTACATGGGGCAAATAGGTAGCGCTCCGCAGCACTTCCTATCTGTTCCATAATTTTTGGCCTGAGGGAGGGGGGCACGGCACCATCAACAGTGGCACTATCAATATCTATCATCCAGCTGTGATTGGAAACTTGTGGTGTGACTTTTAAGATGCCATGTTAAATAATAATTTCAGGTGTAATAATATTTTATTATTTTAATAGTCAGACAATGAAACATGCAACTTGTTGTAAGCTGGTGATGACAGCATCTGTTGCCCTTGGTCAATGATATACAATGATAAGCAATTGGGATAAACAGAAGTGATAAACAGCGGCCCCTGAAAATGAGTCACGAGATTCCCAGGGGATGGTGCCAAAGAGTCAAGGGCAACAACAACCAGCAAATTTCCAGCAGATTTTACTGTGTAATGCAATATGAGGGATTGGCAAGATGCCCATGTTACTGCTAGTGAGCTCAGTATACTGCTGTAGGTTAGCATTGCTCTGGAGTACTCTACTTCTCTGTGCTAAAGTGGAAAAGGTAGATTATGGTTGCTGAATTTGTAAGTTTTAAAACTTTTGATATGGATGGTAAAAAGTTTCATTGTTGGAAATTGCAAGTCCTGTCCAGCACACAATGGTCAATTTAAAGAGATAGACATGTGAAAATCCAGTGCATAAAGAAAATCCATGGCTAGAAAAAGGTAGGGAATTCAGGTATGTCATTGCTCGGAAATCTCAAGATCTCACTGGAAGAAAATTCCTAAATTCTGACTTGGAAGTAATCGCTTGAGTTGCGCACGTTCATACTTCATCAAATTGCCTGGAAATTAAAATTTTTTCTAGCCCTGATTACATAATCTGTACAATGAAGCTGAATTGTCATTCATCATTCATGCAATTCCTGCTTTCAATGGTATAATGCAGATGAATTTTCAAGAAAAATTAATCAGTGCTTTGTAAATTAGGTCTCCGAAAAGAATTAAGAAAGACTCGAAGTTGCTTTGTTTTCAGACTTACTAAGTTTTCAGACTTACTAAGTCAGACTGAGTGCACAAAGATTGTGTGTGGTACAAAGTATTACATTTGCTGGGCAGGTGTAAAAAGAGAACATTTGCCTTTGCAAAATTTGTTTGATGCAAATAATCTGACTCATTGTTGGTCGGGCATGAATTGTTAGGTTGCATAGCTCAGGAGTGTTAGTCTGTAAGCAGTCCATAGGCTTAAAGGTCAACCTGTGAATTGCACTCTCAGCATGCCGGTCGCTTTTGTATTATGGCTCACATTTACCTATTATTTTGGAAAAACCAACATACTCCTAGTGATTTTATGTTTGGTTTCTAAGTACTAGGCCTATCCTTTGTCTGAACCCAGAGTTGTTGCAATTAAATGCTTTAGGATGTGTGCCACTTACTGCCTTCAGTGGTGGTAGGAAGTAACAATTGTTAAAAAGGAGGAGCGTTTTAGGGACTCTTAAAGCTAGGAGTATTGGTCAGCCTGCAAGATAAAATGCCGATTATTGCAACCAGTAAAATATTTTTTGATGAGAGTGTTCTAAACTTATCAATTTTGACAACATAATATTAGCATTGTTCCTGCTTCAGTCTTCAATGATCAATATAGCTGTTACTTTTATGCTCTGGCAATCTTTTATCAGCAATCCAGGCTGACTGAACACAGTCTGCGGTATGGGCAGGCTGACGCAGTGGGGCTGCAGACTGACGAAATTCAAGTCGAAATGGGTATCGAATTGGCTTCTAGGTCACTGGGACTGCTGCCCCTAAAGTCCGCGCTGCTGCCTTTCAGCGAGGACGTGTAATAGAACACCTCTAATGAAATGTTGTAGCCTGCAATCCAGGTGGATTTTGTTTAGATAAGTGATATATCCAAGGTAATTGAGAACTACTTGTGACTGAATTTTCTGCATGGGTGTTGCAGGATTGGGTGGAGATTGAGCAGCTTGCTTCTTGATTAAGAGGTTCACTTCTGATTCCACATGAAGAAACAATGCAGCAGTTTAGCTGGTGTTTATAGTGAGAACTCACAATATTGACTGCAAATGTTGCTGATTATGTATGCTAAGTACATAATTATATAGGGCTCCTTAGTTTTCTGTCGACTAATGAATGCGATTGTTTGTTGAAGGGGTCAAAGGGTTGAACCGAATCATACTACTTCCAAAATACATTCAAATTGATTCTTTCCAATACAGCATAATGAATAGATGAATTTATTGATGTACATTGTACTGAAATTGCTATCCTTCATTGCAGGAAAAGTTTGGAAACCAAAGGACAAAGAAAAGATTCAGATCACAGAGGATGGAGACGAGGAGGTGGAGACTGAGTGGGATGAAGTTTTGCAAAATGCTTCCGAGGAGGAGTTGGTTGACCTGGCTGGTTCGTATTCAGTCCATGAAGATTTCATTTATGTTAGAATATTTAACGGCTATTTCCATCTTAGATCTTCGTTGTCAGTGGAGTTATGAATATGAGATATGAAACAATCTAATGCGTTGCACGCTTGGCCCAACAGCAGGGCAGCTTGTTGTTGGAGCACGTCAAAAGGCATTGAAATTACTGAAATGAGGTGTTCCGAGTCAACACTAAGCTCGCTATTATTCAATGTTATGATTCCATTATTGAAGAGTATAGTTTCCTCCTAGTTGTTTTAATGAGTCTAATTGTCAAGTTTATAGCTAGTAGCAACTGATTCCTATGCAGTCAATAGCTCCTACTATATGGCCTTTAGTTGTTGAATCATAAGAAGCTCTCAAAGCATCGTATTGGATTGTTTTAGTTGTGGCAGATGATGATCCATGATTTCCATGTTTCTCTATTCCAGCTATCCTCGGTTTCTATGGCATGTTGAACCAGGTGCAGTACCATCAGGCTTTTATTGAGAAGGGTGAAGCAGGTGACGCCCCTGGCGGATTCACTGGTAAGTTATGCTGAGTTTATATTAGTGATGATTAATGAATATACATTATTATGTGTCTTCTTGGTGTGATTGTTTATAAATTTTGTTGCAAAGATTCCTTCAAAGTCAATTTACACTAGAGGGCTGCATAAGGTGGTAAATCATTGGAAACTTCAATGTGAAGTTCAAGTCACTGGCTGAGGATGATTTTGTGAAGCAGCCAATTTCATTTTGTTGCAGTTTAAAAATGTATGTGATTTGTTAAATCGTGAGATGATATGAAGATTTTGATTACTGTCCTCTTCAGGTGTTGCTAAGTGTGAGAATTTCAAAACTGTTGCGGATGAGCCACCGAACACAGCCAACCCCGATGAAATTCTGAAGAGGATGAAGGACAATGACAAAACTCTTGATGAGGTCAATCTCAACAACATTAAGGTAGGAATAAAAATACAGTTTGTAAATGGCTTAAAACCAAAATTGTCTCGGTGATATGTGTGAACAGCTAAATGAGTAATTAAATGCCAGGGTCCCAACCGGACAGGGAAAACAGGGAAAATGGTGAAAAAAAATTCTCTGCAGGGAAAAATCAGGGAATTTGAAATTTGACCTCAAATTCAGGGAAAACACAGGGAATTTGGTTTTACATGTGTTAATGCGTGAAACAAGCCCTCTTTTCATAGCAAAATCCGTTAAATTCATAGTTTTTGGTTTCTGATTAGCGATGACATTGCCGTGATAACATGACGCTAAGCCCAAATAAGGTCAAGGAAAACGTCCGGTGAAGCGGGGAAAAATTAGAGAATATACAGGGAATTTGCTTGCCAAATTTCAGTGGGTACCCTGAATGCCTACTTGAAGGTTCTAACTTTGATATTAACAAATTTTGTTTTCAAATTTTCAGGGCATTCCTTTGTCAACACTGAAAGCTATTGGAGAAGCTCTGAAAGTAAACAACACAGTTCTAAAGATGTCTCTCGCCAATACCAATTCTACAGACAGAGTTGTGATGGTAAGGTTCATTGCTTGACTATTGCAATTGCTACAGTATTCAATATCCATACATCACCTGATTGATGAGTAAGTTCACATGTCAGAATAATTTTGAACAGATTACCAGAGATTGTACAGTATTCCAACTTGTATGTTGTTATTGTCAGGTATCATAAAGGTTGAAATATTTTAGTATTACGTACAGAGTCCGCGAAAAGTGCCGGTTTGCCGGTCAAAACCGGCAAAAATAGCGTGTGACCGGCAGGAATAGAGTGGTTACCTGCCCAAATGTCCGATGGGTCAACTGAAGAGTCCATGAGCTGATACAGCAATCAATGCAATTAGCACAGGCCTTGGACATCTCCAGTGCAATTGAGAAATATCAATGGCACAAATTGGTGACAGAAGTGTCAGATGAGCTCAAGTGGATTGCAATTAAACATTATAAGAAGTGTCAATACCCCCAGCATTGCAATTAGCGATGCTTTACAACAGCTGGTATGTAGCCATGCAAGATTTGAGGCCACAAGGTTGTTGGCCATGTTACTGATGCTAACAGGGGACCTGTCGGGTTTTACTCCAGTGAATTGTAAAAAGCAAATTATGCTTTGGGATAGATTCTAATTAAATCTAATATTATCATTATGAAATAAACCCTACCTGGTCCAGCTATGGCTACAACATAAGTTTCAATACATGCTTTTGAAATGATATACATGTATAGTTACCTAGGTTAGATCAGCCTCACCCAGGCACATATAATTTCGAAATAATCTACCTACTGCTATTTATTAAAATTATATGAATAGTTGACCACCAAAATGTATGGAAAGTTCGTTTTTGTAATGGTCAATAAACTTGAACTTCAACCAATAGGTCAATATACTCAATAAGCTCTATTTCGATTAAGGGTTGCAGCAGATACATCTGTTAAAGGCGCAGTGAAACCAACTCCAGATCACTGGTTGAAATTACTAAATTGGAATTTTGGGCAGGTAAGACCTCATTCGGGCAGGTAAAATTCAGAATCTGCCTGCCCGAATGTCCTGTGTGTCAAAATCACTTTTCGCGGACTCTGACTACATATGCAATATTTCTGTTGAGAATTACTTTCTGCAAGATTTGCACATGGAAGCACTTTCATCAATGAATTGAGTTATTTCTCGTTTCAGTCTTTCGCCGAGGGTATTAAGGAGAACACAACGCTTAGGATGCTGAACATGGAATCCAACTACATCCGCGGGGAGGCCATTTGTGAACTCCTGGAGGCCATCAATATCAAACAGTCTGTGACTGAGATTCATATTGCCAATCAGGTATGTCTGGTTTGCAGCGTCCATATACGGACACTTCTTGAAGCATAATAGGAGACTCAGAATTATGGAATAATATGTAGACAAACAAGTGTTAATGATGACATTATGATATATATTAGATACATAAAAGTACTGGTGTTTTGCGAAATTGGCAGGCCAACAAGCTTCATTGGCCAATGAAGGACCTGGATGTAACTGAAGAGATTCTTGTGATAAATGAGGAATTGCTCAAGTCTTGCTGTAAATGTCACAAAAAGAGCAGTTCTTTGGGCAAATTCAAAATTTGTTTTAAAATATTGGTAATTTTCTATTCCACAGAGACCACAGATCATGGGAGTGAAGTCAGAAATGAGAATGGCCAGTCTCTTGAAAGTCAACATCAAAATCGTCAAGTTTGGAATTTGTTTGGAAACTAGGGATGCAAGAGTGAAGTTCCAAGACTACTTACAGAGGAATTACGATGCTGGTAAGTAATGACTAGATCCTCTTTATTTCATTCATATTCCTTGAAACAAATGATGGTCCTTGGCATACTCGCCCTTGCGGAGTGCTAATTCGCAAGAACTGGCAAATTGCATTTGACGGTTTACTTTAACATGGAGTAGGAATACAGCCCCAGAATCAGTGTAGAGCTCCACAGAAATAGTACTGTAGCACATGTTGATTTGCTTGACTGGGCTGAATGGACGTCAAGCCCAGCACACACCAACGAAGCAAGTGAGTGAAACGGTCAACAGAAACCATCTGGGAATGTGTTGACACATCACAGACTTAATGCACGAATATGGCAGCATGGCTGGCATGTTTGCCGCGTTTTAAGATGGTGGCCGTTGCAACGGATAGAGCCCAATGAGAGAATTACCCAGAGTTCATAGCATATACGAGTGACGGATTCCCTCCGAGAATCCGAGTGAGTGCGAGTTTGGGTCTTTGCTGAAGTTCTTCCTATACTACAGGGGGCACTTGCAGTGATTAGCAGTCAAAACGCCTACAGACAAAAACGCCTACTGTGATTTCAGACAATGCAAGAACGGCAATGCAAAAACGCCTACTAATAGATGCCAAAAACGGCTACAAGTCTATACCGAAACGGCTATACCACTTTACAAAAACGCCTACTGTTTATACAGGAACAACTATCAATGACAATGGCGTTGTCACTTACCATCAATTTCTTGTGAGATTTGTAAAAATATTCAGGTCAAGTGTCAAAAATTAAGCAGTTCACTGGGTGTGAATGAAAAACCAATTACGAAAATTAGCTGTAGGATGTTTTTGACAATGAAAAAAAAACTGTAGGCGTTATTGTCTGTTGCCGTTTTTTTTGCAGGCATTTTGACTGATCACCAAAATCCAAAACCAATTAACTCCAACATCTGACAGCCTTTGAAGAGCAAAATTGAAATTATCATTTGTATGAATCTGTGTGCAGCTATGTGACTTGATGACAATTAGGAGTTTGGATCAAATATTGACAGTCAAACTTTCAACCCAGGTAGTACCAAATATGTGTTATATTTTCTTTGGTAGTACTGCAAATAGCCGTTTTGGTCAATTGGGAATAGCCCTTTTTGTATAGTGCAGTTGCCGTTTTTGTAATGGCCAATAGCCGTTTTTGTACAGTCATGCAAAAGAAAAATAAGCTGTAGCCAGTGTAGGCGTTTTTGACAATGCTCAAAAAACCGTAGGCGATATTGTCAGTTGCCGTTTTTGTTTGTTGCCGTTTTGACTGATCACCCTTGCAGTGGGTGTATTGAACTATGCGCCACCTAGTGGGATTGGATGGCTTTAAAGGCCAGTGAGTAGTGGGGTCCCCTTTCACAAACATTAACTTTATGAATAACATATCACTTGTACAAGTCATTGTTTGTGCAGAGAAAATGAAGCAAAACACAGCCTGAGACTTTTGAAATTATGTAATACCATGCATATTTTATAGCACTGATTGACGTGCTTTGAGGAACCTGGTCCAAAGAGCTGTTTCAAATGTCGCCTGAAATAAGAGGCTGTTTCTATTGTGAGGATCTGGAAGGGAAGGGAGGGGGGACATGGAACACTAAACTGAAATTTTGCAGAAACTCAAACCACCATGGGGAAAGGGACACAAACCGAGGAGAATGTTTCCTCTGGGAAGACAGGGGAAAAAACTGAATACTAAAATTGCAAAGGGACATGGAACTCTAAACTAAAAAGTAACAGGGGGTCACAAGCCCCCATCCAGAGCCTCCATTATCCTTCAAATTTTGTTTTTTACCTTCAGCAAACGAAGTTCGAAGAAGGTATTGTTATCACTTTGGTAAAATGTTGTCCGTCCGCCGGGCGGGCGGTCGGGCGTCCGGGCGGCGGGCGGATAGATAGTTTCCGGGCCAGAACTCAGGCCCTATTGCATGTACATAGATGAAATTTGGTACACATATAGCCCATATGGTCTAGTTGTGCCTTTTGATGGTCTGATTGATGGATAATCCATACTTTTTGAAATATTGAACAAAAAGATAAACAATTATTTTTTTCGTTTCCGGATCAAGACTCGGTCACTATTGCATGTACATGGATGAAATTTGGTACACATATAGCCTATATGGTCCAATTGTGCCTTTTGATGGTCTGATTGATGGGTATCCTATAGTTTTTGAAATATTGAGAAAAAATAATAAAAACAGTTTTTTAGCTTCGATCCGCCAGGGGCGCTCGAAGCTAATCAGGTCACTCTCTAGAATGGATTTATCTGGGTCACGCTGGTCCACAGATTGCATTGTGGCCCGTAATTGTGTCAAGTCATGAAAGGCAGCTTATCTTATTGACAGGAGGAATGGCTTGTGGTTACATGGTTGTTCCGCCATACATTTCACTCGTGAGCATGTTCTCAGTTGGATACAAATTTGTTTGAACCTGGCCTGGATCATGCAGACGACTGAAGTTAGGCACTGCCACTCCAAGCAGCCACTGTGCACCTGTCACGCTTGGACGCTTGGTGACCTACTTTTGTTGTCTGTTGAAGTGTCAACATGTGCTCTGATGCTGCAGCTATTTTCTGTGGAATATGTGATATTTGGCATTGCATTTGGCCCTGGATTACCACATACAACATTATCATAAGCTGCAGAACAATTTTATGACAAAGTGCAGTTGGATAAATTTATAATAGGCCTAATTATGTCCTTGGAGTTGGACTGGTTTGAGTTCTACAGTGGTCATGAATCAAGACATCAAAGTTCAATGATTCAATCAGCAGCTGTGGAACTTCATGCAGAATGGTAGCAGGTGAGTTGACTTTTGTAATTCATTTGATAGATTATAGTGTAATAATACTAATAAACTATTAAAGTTTGAAAAGTACTCAAGTGGTTGTCTGGCATTGACAACCAGTCCACTAAGTAGGCCAACAGGTATGGCCCCACCACCCAACTTACTGGATGGTGGCTGCATGCAGAACTTGTATTTGGCCAGTGAGCTGAAGGAGGTTGTTTAGAAAGCATTTCATTTTGATTAGGTAATTAAATTAAATGTGGAAGCCAAACTATGGTTTAAATACACAATATGCATGACATTTGTAGTGTTCACTTGAGCTATCAGTGTCATTTGAGTGTTACATTACTGACAGTGACAGCTTGGCTGTTGGCTGCATGCAGTGCAATTAAATAGCAACAGGTGTGTGTGTCTGCAAGCACCAGCCACAGCAATGTACTGTGTCATGGGTGTATACAGAAGTATATTTTCCAAAGCATTATGACAGTCAAACAACCAACATTGTAGTACTTGTTACATGGCTTCCAATGCGGCTGCCTACCCAAATTTTACTTTGGAATACTTTCAGAAAATGTTGTCACAATGGTGGTATTTAATTAAAATTTGATAAACATTTATAAATTGCCTGTACATTGTACTTTTGAATTACATACTCTGATTAAAATGAAAGTTTTTGTAAACAAAAAAAATTGCAACATTATTCACTTCACTTTATATTTGGCAACCCTCTTAACCTCTTCATTAGAAAAAAATGTGCCTGTGGTCTGTAGATATGGAATGCAAATTGGGAATTAAAATTGGGAATTGAGTGACAGCTGTCAGCAGCAAAGACATGGGAGGCAGGGACTGCGCTCTCCCAAGTATTTTGGATTAGCAATTGTTCACGGAGTTCCGGGCAGAAATTGTGTGAATATGATATTTTTGGGCTAATTTAGGTAATTAGGTTTTGAGCAGCCCCCTACCCATTTTTTTTAAACTCCTTAAGCTTATGGTCAGCTGCTAATCATCAATATGGCATGGGGTCTATGGTACCACTTGATCTGTTGTCTGAAATGAGCTGTTTGAAATACTATGAAATATTTTCTGATAATGTAATGTGTAAACTCGATATGATGTTAACATTAATATTCTTTTTTCCAGATTGGTGTATCTCTTATCAGTTATGGCATGCTTAAGTCAACCATTTGAAAGAAAAAGCCAATGCTCCAAACTGTTACTAACCAGTCTGTCTGTTGAGAGACCAGGTAAGTTGAAAAATACAGTAGCCCAGGCTTATCTAGAAATTGCTTGAGATAACATGTGGTGAATGGACAGAATTCTGAATTTTTTTCTGTCGTTCAAGGTTCTGTTTTTACTTGGGCGTACAATGGCACGGAAAAATACATTTTAATTTTTATGTGAATCTTGTATACTGTAGTTTAAATCAATAGAAAATCCAAAAAGACAAGAGCTTGGTCTGTATTTTGAAAGTGTAATGTCTTACAATTCAGAATTATGCATCATTTTCATTCAGTGTTACATTGATGAGCAAAAATTACTTCCAAATATTTCCTTATTTTCCAGGTGCTGCATGGAGGCCATCTAAGTCTTGATCACAACTGTTACAATACCATTATCAAAGACAACTGGATCTGGCAAGCTTCAACTAATCAACATGTGCCATGAGTATTAATCAGACATTGTGACATTGTCGGGAATTTCTCATCGGTCACCTGCATGGTTCAATGATACTTTCTGACCATAGGCGTATTGCTCATAGGGTCAGGGGGGGCTGCAGCCCCCCCTGGCTTCAGGGCAAATGGGATATCAGGGCAAATTCTGACCAATATAAGGTCATATCCATTGCCCTGGTCACATCCGTACAATGTTAAAATATCAGGGCTGTGAACAACAAAGTCCAATTCCCACAAATGTCTCATTTATAATCGCATCACAATGACATTGAATTTTCATTCTCATTTGCAAGGCGGAGAGATAGTTCAGTGGTCGTGTGCTGGACTGCCAATCGCAAGTTCCCAAATTTAAATTCAGCACTTATCAGGTCACTGGCACCTGGGCCTAATTGGATGGCTGTTTCAATCATCCTTTGCCTCATTGTTGTGTCCCCCTCCTAATTAGCCTATTAAGTGCATAGATACAGGATGTAAAGCCCCAATCATCCATCCAGGTGTCCATTTGCCAGGATTGGACTGTATAACAATCATGTCTGTAGATCTATATATATATATATGCCTGTGTATGGGATGTGTGCAAATATCCAATTGTTTTCACTTAAAAGGAAAACTTATATTTATAAGGTGTTAAGTTTTTATTGCAAGGATACTTTTTAATTTTCGAGTTGATGCACTTGAAACTTCCTAACTGTATCGATAGCTAATCCAGTAAGTGACATCTACATGTAAACATTTTTAATCTACGGCTAAATCCTGAACTTTGAAATTTCTAGCGTTTTCTCTCTAATCGCTACAGAATCCGTTTGTTGAATTGAGCAACAAAATTGTAATTTGAGCAATAGAATAACTGACATTGAATTTATGTTATAATAAACACACTGTTAAGTATATGTATACATTTGTATTGCAACAGTATTACAAATATACACTAGTAGCATCTAATACGTGATTGTGGTCTTTTTAAACTGGTCTCATGAATTAAATGTATTTCCCATTTACAATACGGGGTAAAGTTGGCAGGCCGGGGGAAAGTTGGTTATCTATTTTGATCCACTTAATGGTGAAAATGCCAAGTTTCCTCACTGACACAGGTGGCAAAGTTGACATTCCTGTCATTAAGTGGGTCAAAATAGGTGGCCATCTTTCCCCCGGCTTGCCAAATTAACCCCGTTCTACAGTATTGAATGAAGTCAAATCAATTCCAACCTTGGTGCTTTGACAACCTAGTACCTCTGTCTGTCTGTCTCATTATGATTACATTGTATATCATGATTCATCCTATTTTCATACTAGACGTCTAAATGCTGAACTTGATCTTATCAGACCTCGGATCCTTAAGTCAATGATTAACCATACACTCCTGCAGTGCTTGATAATGCATCTCCAAGGTTTGAACCTTCATTCTTTGCTCTTCCGCATAGATCTGTTAACTTGTGTCCTTGTTTCGGCTTTCAAGATATCCCGTTCTACGAGGCTTAAACCATTTCTTGATATTCCTAAACATGCTGTCTGTTGCAGTCATCTAATGTGCTATTTATGTCTTAACCTTCTATACATGGCTATGAATGTTGCAACGTCTGGTCTGGCTGTAAGGTTAAAAGCTCTCTGTCTTGCCCCTCACATATTGATTACCTAACTTGCTCAGTGGTTAGAGCAACAAAGTTGGTTTTTCGTTCAATTTCAACGCTTTTTCAATTTGCTCATGACCACCAGTCGAAGCTTTGAATCCATGGATTCTTGTTGTCATTTCTGGCCCACAACTTGCCCAGTATTGCATGTACATGGATGAAATTTCATACACATATCACCTATATGATGCTGTTGTGCCTTTTGATGGTGTGATTCATGGTCATTCTATACTTTTTGAAATATTGACAAAATATATTGCAAATTATAATTTTTGTTTCTGGCCCAAAACTTAGCCTCTCTTGCATGTACCTGGATAAAAATTCATCCACATATTGCCTATAAAGATCTTTCACTGGTCTCATTGATAGGTAGTTTTAACCCTTTTTGTCGGCCATACACGTAGTGTATGGGACGACATTGTGGCGAGCGTGTGCGTCGTAGATCCATAAACATGCCATGGGTGGGTGCCATGGATTGGATTTTGTTACACAATTTCTGTCAAACTGACCTTGGTTATTCCATCAAAACTCGTGTCAGTGTTATCAATGGCTCTTAATTTCGGTTCTCCCATATATTTGGTACATGGCTACTCATTTTGAAAGCTTGAATCAAAGCATTTTATTTCCGAGATTGCACACACATAACATCTCCCTGCCATGATGTTTTCACTTCTGATTCCCGGAAATTGCGATGCGCTGCAAATCCGCTAGGGGCAAAACTGGCGCTGCGGTATACTGTAGAGGACGCCACGAGGCAGTGCTTGGGTCACTCTGCAATCCTGGCTGTCTCTGGAGGGAAGGTGAACATCATGAATACTGGGAATATAATAAATAAAGCCTCCTCTGGAACAGTCGAGGGTTCACATCATAGTAAAGAGG
Organism: Platynereis dumerilii; assembly: GCA_026936325.1. Taxonomy (NCBI): domain Eukaryota; kingdom Metazoa; phylum Annelida; class Polychaeta; order Phyllodocida; family Nereididae; genus Platynereis; species Platynereis dumerilii. Next base: position 159,649,283 of record JAPTHN010000001.1, read on the forward strand.
TTGGAGTTTTTTAAGTCGAAGCTATTAGTAGCTTCTGACTTATTACGATGGTGTGTTTCCATGCCGGCAGGCAGTTTTTACCTATCACCGATGATTTCTCAGTCAATCCACCAAGTACACCAACCAAACTGCCCCTGAGCCTTTATTAACATCTACCCACGGGTCTGGGTTGTATTCCAGCCATATTGAGTGGCTATTTCTTCTAATCCAAGCCATTTACGTCAGTGCCCATCCAATACATCCTTCCACCTCCACCATTTCTCAAAACTGGATGTTTCTGTGACGTCATTGTATGCGCCACCATCCGGCAGATGGCGCCCTGCTATTTGATACTGCAGCACTCCTTCAGGCCAGTTGACAGCACATGCTTTGGGAGAGTCCTGAATTCACTGACACTATGGAAGTGCAATTGAAGTTTTTGGCGGATTCAGTTGGCCTATTGACACTTCCTGGATTGCAGTGTGTTGATTGCTCTTGAATGACTATGACATAAAAGGTGTCATCATTAATTACACTTACTGAGCTAACAGCTTTGTTCCCTCATCTCTTAATTTTTGCTCAGCATGCATGCTCAGCCTCTATTAAAAATCGTTTTGCATGGACACTTGACAGACTTTGAGTTATCTATCTACAGGTTTTAAAATTAAACAATCTGAAAGAACTTTTTTTCTCCTTCACATTTAAATTCAATTTCACTTCCCAGAAAAAAACAACAAATTGCATTACTATTTACCTTCAGCAAACGAAGTTCGAAGAAGGTATTGTTATCACTTTGGTAAAATGTTGTCCGTCCGCCGGGCGGGCGGTCGGGCGTCCGGGCGGCGGGCGGATAGATAGTTTCCGGGCCAGAACTCAGGCCCTATTGCATGTACATAGATGAAATTTGGTACACATATAGCCCATATGGTCTAGTTGTGCCTTTTGATGGTCTGATTGATGGATAATCCATACTTTTTGAAATATTGAACAAAAAGATAAACAATTATTTTTTTCGTTTCCGGATCAAGACTCGGTCACTATTGCATGTACATGGATGAAATTTGGTACACATATAGCCTATATGGTCCAATTGTGCCTTTTGATGGTCTGATTGATGGGTATCCTATAGTTTTTGAAATATTGAGAAAAAATAATAAAAACAGTTTTTTGTCATTTCTGGCCCACAACTTGCCCAGTATTGCATGTACATGGATGATATTTCATACACATATGACCTATATGATGCTGTTGTGCCTTTTGATGGTGTGATTCATGGTCATTCTATACTTTTTGAAATATTGACAAAATATATTGCAAATTATAATTTTTGTTTCTGGCCCAAAACTTAGCCTCTCTTGCATGTACCTGGATAAAAATTCATCCACATATTGCCTATAAAGATCTTTCACTGGTCTCATTGATAGGTAGTTTTAACCCTTTTTGTCGGCCATACACGTAGTGTATGGGACGACATTGTGGCGAGCGTGTGCGTCGTAGATCCATAAACATGCCATGGGTGGGTGCCATGGATTGGATTTTGTTACACAATTTCTGTCAAACTGACCTTGGTTATTCCATCAAAACTCGTGTCAGTGTTATCAATGGCTCTTAATTTCGGTTCTCCCATATATTTGGTACATGGCTACTCATTTTGAAAGCTTGAATCAAAGCATTTTATTTCCGAGATTGCACACACATAACATCTCCCTGCCATGATGTTTTCACTTCTGATTCCCGGAAATTGCGATGCGCTGCAAATCCGCTAGGGGCAAAACTGGCGCTGCGGTATACTGTAGAGGACGCCACGAGGCAGTGCTTGGGTCACTCTGCAATCCTGGCTGTCTCTGGAGGGAAGGTGAACATCATGAATACTGGGAATATAATAAATAAAGCCTCCTCTGGAACAGTCGAGGGTTCACATCATAGTAAAGAGGTTGGAGTTTTTTAAGTCGAAGCTATTAGTAGCTTCTGACTTATTACGATGGTGTGTTTCCATGCCGGCAGGCAGTTTTTACCTATCACCGATGATTTCTCAGTCGATCCACCAAGTACACCAACCAAACTGGCCCTGAGCCTTTATTAACATCTACCCACGGGTCTGGGTTGTATTCCAGCCATATTGAGTGGCTATTTCTTCTAATCCAAGCCATTTACGTCAGTGCCCATCCAATACATCCTTCCACCTCCACCTTTTCTCAATACTGGATGTTTCTGTGACGTCATTGTATGCGCCACCATCCGGCAGATGGCGCCCTGCTATTTGATACTGCAGCACTCCTTCAGGCCAGTTGACAGCACATGCTTTGGGAGAGTCCTGAATTCACTGACACTATGGAAGTGCAATTGAAGTTTTTGGCGGATTCAGTTGGCCTATTGACACTTCCTGGATTGCAGTGTGTTGATTGCTCTTGAATGACTATGACATAAAAGGTCTCATCATTAATTACACTTACTGAGCTAACAGCTTTGTTCCCTCATCTCTTAATTTTTGCTCAGCATGCATGCTCAGCCTCTATTAAAAATCGTTTTGCATGGACACTTGACAGACTTTGAGTTATCTATCTACAGGTTTTAAAATTAAACAATCTGAAAGAACTTTTTTTCTCCTTCACATTTAAATTCAATTTCACTTCCCAGAAAAAAACAACAAATTGCATTACTATTTCAGTCTGGAGATCCCATTCAAGATTTCATTTCTCACCTTGAGATATTTTATTGGACACACATGATCATTCATATTTCAAGCAATATTTATTTCCACAGCTGAGACTTTACATGCTTTGCATGGTATTTTTAAGGACATTATTCCTTGCTCACTTTTTATGAAACAAACAGGCCTACATTCTTTCTCAAGTCTTGAAATAAATTATTTCTGGTGATATCTTTTTACAGCCTGGTGTTTTTATCAATGAATGCCATTAAAATCTTTTTCCGCGCAAATAGGCCAATAATAACCAACGCATGTGACAAACAGTTTTTTTACCTAAGGACCAACCATTTAATAATCAGGGGCCTTGGGATTTTTCCTAAGCACAAAATTATTACTTTTATTAAATTATTAGCACAAAATTATTAGTACAAAATTATTAGTTTTCCTAAGCACAAAATTATTAGTTTTTTGTGTACCATTTCACTTCAAATATTTTTGTGTACCATTTCACTTCAAATATTTTTGTGTACCATTTCACTTCAAATATTTTGTGTACCATTTCACTTCAAATATTTGGCCGACATTTCGTCCCTGTGGGACAGCATTTCATGCGCCAGACAATCCCTTATCATGTGCTGAATCTAGTTAAATATTTAGACAAGAAAATTTTTTTCGGAAAAAAATATAGCCGATATTTGTAGTTTTAATTTGTTTTGCTAGATAATGGGATTTTTAAAAGAGATTTGTTGAGGAGTTGATGAGAATTCCATTCACAGCTTCAATTCAATGCTGCAAGTTCCTTCATGTCTGATCTCTTTCATAGCCTTTCTACCTATATACCTGTCTGCAGATCTTCTGTCTGTCTATTATATTTATTTAACCATCTGACAGATGATCTGTGCTATTGGCAGCTCTAAAAGATCTCCTCTGCTCCATTAGTCCGGGCAACTGGTGGAATGACCCACCACAAATTGCAATAGTTTTGTGTCATATACCATATGAAAGCTTACATCTTCCTCTATGACATATCAAAAGTTTACCAAAATATATTTAGTGGAAGACCCTTTTTTGGATGTGGGAACATTTTCAGGCGGTGCGGCAGGAGGCTTCGGGGTAAAATGACGAAAAGTACATAATAAATTTCCAATATCAAATGAAAACGATCCAGATTCCATTTAAAAGTAAAGATCTATTTTCAATTATGTGCTACATAATATATTGAGTGATCGGTAATGTTATTTAGAATAAATAAAACAATAAATATCATGCAGTACTGCTGTCGATGCCACAATCCAATATTCATGCCTTCACTTTAATCAAGATGTGGAAAACCTTTTCTTCTGAAATTCACACAATGCAGTCAAATGCCTTGTGGGGTCAGGTCATATTTTTAAATAATCCCTTTTTTGGTGAGGATGGGAGGTATAGTAGATCACTTATTTGTGAAGAAGTATCTCATTTCCATCACTTCCGTCGACAAGCAGCACAACTGCACTTGACCAACTCAAGCAATAGAAATATAAGAACTGACTGAAGATGCGCAGAATAAAGACAGGGACAATTGTATTTTGCTAGTAACCATAGGCCCTTGAGGAATAGTTTGTAAAATTGACATAAACAAGGTGCGGATCCTGAAGGCATGTGAGAAAAGGACAAATACGTCAATCCAAAGAACATTCTCACTTATTTGATGAGGAAGTCCATTGCACACTATGTTTGGTCAGGGGCTATACATGTACATTCAACTATAAAGATAACTGTTTTGTTCATACGCTATATTTGTCCTGATTTGTATGATTTTTTCATGGAAGAGGGTCCAGATCCTGCCCCTGTTCCTTGAAAAATGATGATACTTTCGCATACGATAAAGGTTTGCAGTTAAAATCCCAGGCCAGAATATGAGCTTTAATGGGCTTGACCCCTCCCTTTCAAAGCTCATTGACCTCTAATATTGCATAGGAGTCAGTGTTGGAGGTCTCAGGGTTATATTTAGATGGCCTCAGCCTGGGTCTCGGATGCCAAATCCCTGGCCTTGCCTCGGTCTCAGCTGTGTTTGGGCCAGTGTTGGAGGCCTCAACATTTTGATGGCCTCTGCCTTGGTCTCGGTCTTGGGGGCTCATGCCTCGTTCATGGCCTCAACTACACTAGGAGTTACCTAGCTGTATGTCTGCAGCTCACAATATATATATGAAGGATGTACACTAGTACCATCAAGCACCTTTAACATTTTGTTGATTAGCCAACTTCAGACAATTTCTGGGTATGCATTCTCCTGGTTCCTGGGCTTAATAAAAGATTTCTTGGGTCTGACATCCTCTGTACATGTTCACAATGCAGATATTAATGTGCACAGATCTGTAGCAAGAGATCTCTGATATAGAGTGCCTTTATCTAATTACATTAGCCATCCCGCCAGGATGAAATTCACATGCCACAAATAATATCTCTTCAAAACCAAGTCAATTTCATCAAACTCTCTGACCATCATCAGGGTCAGATGCAGGAGCAAAGAATTTGTGATCACATTTAACAGGATGGCTTCAGCACTTCTTCAAAAACATCAACAAAGGTTGCTGAAGAAGCCAGAGTCCCAATGTACTCAGGAAATCCAGACAGCAACAAGATAACAAGGATATATGTATGACTTCTCATCCGAAGCAGCTCTGCTGTGTTTACCAAATTCTCTGTCAGTTTTGGTTTTGCAAATTATGGAAATAATGATGTAATTTACAAAAGAAATTGGCTTGCATTGAACAGACTACTTTGAAAATCAGCTTTGGGGGAGGGGACAAATGAAAGATCTATTCCAGTCAAAGAAGTCGGCTAACTCACTGTATATTGTCATAGCTGTTTATGCTTCTACTGTGAGGCAAAAATCTTTGAATCGAAGGAGTGCACTCTATACACAGGATGGTCAAGATGACAACATTTTGATTATGATAGAATAGTCAAAATGATTTGACAACATTTTGACTTCTTGTGTTGCGAGCTGAGGGAGCAGGCTACAATATTTCACTAGAGCTGCTGTATTTCATGCCCATGAATGCATGCAAATCTGTAGCAGCCCAGCGCATTTCTGGAGAGTTCTGTTGAAGCTGACCTGATAGACACCCTATTTGACTTGAATTTTGTTAGTCTGCAGCCACGCTTGCTCGTCTGCCTGTTGTCAGTCAGCAAGATATACATATGTGTGAGTCAGATAAGCAGTTTGCAACTACCTCAAAGCCCTCTTAGTGTCCTTAAGAATCATAAGATCTCAGAAAATGCTCAGTGGCTAATAAATGGATGTGTGCTTTTACACAAGATCTCCTGGACAAGGAGTGAATAAAGAGGACATGTCTCCATTATCGACAAAGGCAAAAGTAGATAGATCTATCTAACCATTTTAATGAACATTCTTCTATCAAGGACAACACACATGGGAGACAAATGGAGGGAATGCACATCATGCATGTTCAAGTTCATTTCACTTAATCAATGGCTGATCAACCTATTGAATCTAAGAAAGGAGGATTCCTCTTCAACTCTTCAACAAATGCAAAAAAGGAATATTTGTTCATGCACTTTCTTAGTAATAAGTGAGAAAATGCAAACAGGCAGAACATGACAGATGGCTACAAACAAGCTCCAGGAAAGATAGATTCAATGTGCTAGGTGAAGTGCCGGACAGCCCTTTCTTTATTATGACACCTTTTCTGTGGAATTGGAAAAAGAAAAGCAATGCAAAATAGGTAATTGATTGTAATTCAGAGAGAGAGCACACAGATTCATGAAACCAGACAGAAAGACAGAACATAAATCCTAGTTTTCATCTTGCATTATCCATGGAAATGAGAATCATAATCTTAATGGACAACAATATCATAAGTTCTTGAAGAAAACGAGGAGCTGACTACAATCTCTGCCTTCAAAAACAGCTGCTGTAATATCAGAGCCACTGAGTTTTGTGTTTAGCAGCAAATTCAGGTTTAGCCAAGTGAAGAGGAAAATATTATTCCTGAGGAATGGAAATGGAAGAAGGCATGAGGAGCAGGGAATTGTTCTCTTGACAACTAATATTGCATCCATGTTCATGCCCTCCTTAGAAATAAGTGGTCTGCAATTGTTATAATCATTATGTATCACCAGCAGAAAAATAATGTGGGGATAAGGATATTCATCTGTTGAAATGCATCAATACTCATGATTGCGGTTTGGAATCTTGCACTAAAGGCTTGCCACAGTCACTTGATTAGCAAACAAGTCTGCTCATCTATATTTATGAAGCTCTATAGATATAATTATGTCCACCTGTGGTAAAAATACTTGTCCTTCAAATGTATCTCTTCTGCATCTTTTACAATTTCATCTTTCTCAGGCTTCTAACGCAAAACAAAATTTAATGTGACCTCGTTAGAAGAAAATATGACTAATTAGGGTAATATTTCTTAAAAATGCCCACTTTTTTTACATTTCTGTATCATTTAGTGTTTCTGATGCTGTTGGGTGTTAAGAACTTCAGTTATATTGGAGTTCCATCAAACATTAGGTCATTTAAAACCAGTAATGTGCTCCGTTTTACATCCTCACGGAGCTTAACGAAGATACCTCCAGAAAAGTGCCTACCACTAATTAATTTTTGGTAAACTTTTGATATGTTATCCCAGGGTGGTCTAGGATTCATAAAATATATGGTTAAAAACTATTGCAATTTGTGGTGGGTTACCCCCCATATGACCACCAGTTGCCCGGACTACATGAAAAGAGCCACAATGTAGTTGTGGCCTTTTCTGGGAATCTCAGCTGCAGCAAGGTCACACTGACATTTCCCCAACATGTCTAAATTTAGCCAAGGGTTTCCCCAAAAGTGCACAAACTTTGATGATGTGTCTTCACACATGTTTCCTTATTTCCATTGACAAATCCACCTGGTGGACTCTTGGTGGTGAACATATATCCGCCTGTGGCAAGTAAGTTACTTCACATATCCTGTATTGCTAAGGGCCTGGGCATCGGCTAAAAAAAAACTAGTTAAATATTTAGAAAAAAATAAATTAATATAAATTAATATACTTCTTGGTTTTCGACCCACAGCTCATAACCTATTCCTTGTACATGTATGAAACTGCACCATAATATGTGTAAATTTGTCTTGTTCAGCCTTTCCGTGGTTTTACATACCCTGGCAGGCAGGCGGGCAGATGGTAGGGCAGCGGGTATATAGATAATTTCAGGCCAACATTTGTCCACGATTGCATTATACCAATTTTGTCAACATCGCTTTTATGACTTTTAAAGATGTCTTTCGCTGAAGGTTTGCTGCTGCGCAGCCTATGTTTTCCCTTGTTAGATTATTCTGGCTGCTCATGCAAAGCTCTATAAGAAACTCCTGATTCAAGGAGTTGCTAACATTTCAAAGATTTATAAGGAGCCTTGTGTACAGTGTACTTTGCTAAACATTGAAAAGTAATAGAGACATATTTCATTCATTGCAGCTCGCAGACAAAGACAGGGCCTAGCAGAGCTAACGGTTCCTGTTGAGAAGCAGAAGCTGAAACAGACCAAGACCGCTCCTGCCAAGAAGGAAGAACCCGCCAAGAAGGAAGAACCCAAGAAGAAAGAAGAGCCCAAGAAGAAAGAAGAGCCCAAACCAGCCCCCAAGGCCGCCCCTCCTCCCAAGAAAGCCCCTCCCAAGAAGGAGGAAAGTTCGAGCGAGGAGAGCAGTTCGTCGGAGGAGAGTAGCTCTGAAGAGGACAGCGATGAGTAGATTTAATCTATCTCCTTTAGAGACTTTGACCTGTTATACTTTGTCACATATTTTGTGGTATTGTCGTCACAAGATGTCGGTGCTATACTGGTCCATCGTCATTGGATCAAACTTGAAAAACTTGTTGGATTATCGGGCCGACCATTTTGCTGTTGATTAATGTGATTCACTCAGCTTGAATCTTCTTCAGTTTCTTGTTCAGTTTTGAGCAATGTTATGTTTAATCGTGAGAAACCCAAATGGAGCAGCAGATGGTTAAGCTACTTAGTCAGATTTGATACACAACATTTTCCACCAGGTTGCGCTAGTGATGAATGACTTGAACGATAGATCAATTAGATCTGAAGCTCAGCAATGATCAATCATTGACACATTGTTACATATATGATTGATTTTATTGTTGTTTTGAGACCAGGAATGTGAGTCAGATCTGTTCATGACATTTTCAGTATTAAACTGTGGGAAACTTTTATTTCGTCCATATCAAGTTGCCAAAGTTTTTTTTTTACAAATATTTACTGCTGTCTATGCTTTGCCATATATACACTGTGCGTAATGGATTTATATCATCAGAGGCTTCGGTTTTTTTTAAGGGTATTTAGAAATTTAACTGGCATTTAATTTGCGACAACATCTTATTGGGATGGATTTCTGATACATCTAAATATTCATTTTGTTTAAACCGCCATATAAACTTAATGTACAAATACTTTGTTGTTCCTGATGTAAGATATTAATCTAATACTCGAAGTGTGAAGCTTTCCTGGGTATTATTTTTGGTTTTGCCTTTTGTATGCGAACTTTCGTTTTCGTTTGACTTCACCTTCTTTGACTGTTATGAAATTCTGTTCTAGGCTGTTGTGATTTCTGTCTTGTGTTTACCTTTTTCGAGCACAGGTTTTCGAACATTGAAGTTCTGAACTTCTGAAAGGGAATATTTTGAGACTAAGGTTAATTGAATATTGCCAAAGAAAGGCAAGGGAATGAAGTTGAATTCAATGAATTAGGTGAAGTTTGAACGAAGGCCAAGAACTAAAAATGATCCCAGTGGAGCTTCATGTGAGATTTGTGAGACCTTCATGATGTTTGTTCTAAACTTATGTATGATGTGAATGTATTCATTCCTGTATTTGTGACAAATGTATAGCCTCATTGAAATTGATAGGAAAATCCAGATTTACCATACCTCCACCATCACCCTATACATACAGGCCTATGTACATGTACTAGAATTAACAACCTTTCCCCTAGTCCTGACAACTTTCTGGGAATCTCTCCACTAATGGAAATAACAAGATGAAATTTATGAACTTATGATGTGATTATATTTGAAACTTAATAATACAATGTTGTTTTACGATTGAGAATTGAGAGTGTGTCTTGTCGAAAAGTAAGATAATGTCAATACATTTTGGTTTTCTCTTGTAAGAATCTCTCTGATTTTAACCAGTGTAGTGTGAAAGCCTTATTTAGAAAATAGAAATAAAGCACATGCTTCAAATCTTTTTCACTTTTCTTACCCTCTTCACTCTAAAGGTTCATGTGATTGATGATATTGTATTTCAGTGCACTTTTTCTTATCCAAAAAACTTAAATTGGTGTATAGTTGTCACATTCTGTAAGAGCATTTTTCTCTTCAGGAGATATAAAGGTCTCACATTACTCAATGATTACTGAAGTGGATTCTTTGGTTTACTGTTGTAGCTGAGAGGTATTTTTAGTGTCAATTCTTAAGAAAGATTCAATATGTGATCACAATGGGGCTCACAATGAGGCTCTTTATTTGCTGGAAGCAGCTGTTGGACATAACACTTCCTTGGCATGTGCAATACAACTACAGGCTGTTTTTTGCTTGGTAGTTAAAACGCTTGGGGAATTTCATATGGACAAATGATACAATGCGAGACACTCGGTGAGACACATTGCAAGTGCACAGAGCTCCAGGAATGCTAGCAATATAATAAAAATATGGAGAAAAATAAACCTGTGTAATTACTGAGTCATTAGACTGATTAGAGAAGGTGCTTTGGACATTTGATGGCCTCTTTGGCATGTTATGTAGCTTGACCACTTTAATTAGCCTTAATTCAACACTTTAATTGCTTGAAGCCCTGGAACCATGACATTTGAATGACAGGAGTGACATGACCAGTCACTTGTTTGATAGCACTGTTATTCATGTTTGATTGTTATGGCTTGCAGGCTCTCTCACATTACATGGGACTGAGACAACTAGATTTATTTGGGAATTGTTTGTGGACTTCCTGTGGAGCTTTGTGATAAATAGGAAAGTGCACTGGAGTGATTGTGTGACAATTCTCAGGACTGGTGCAATTGCTTTGCACCTGAAGAATGCTAATCCTAAAAATTCATGTTATGCATTACTTTTATCATGCAACGATTAACTTTGTTAAAATGAAATTTGATTATCCACTAAATCCAATGCCGATGGTTGGCTGATTGGAGCTGTACGTCCTGTACTTATACACTAAGTAGACTGATTAGCGATTTAGCAGCCACCACTGGAGTGCTCATCAATTGAATGGTAGTGGCAATAAAGGTCGGAAATCCCATAAAATTCAAATTTTTGGTGTCATAAATTAATAATATTTTGCTTTTGTTTCATGTGACTTATCTGGAGTCCCTTGACTTTCCAAACATGGCATTGGCAGCACACTCCCTTGGCTTAGGGCCAAGTGGAACTGAAATATCCAAGGGATGTGTGTACATAGGAATATGTACATGACAATCTGCACCAAAATATGTGTCAAATATGCTGACACACTGTGCCTATCTAAATTGACCACCTTGTTTGTTTAATGTGGGAGGAGGTCATGCTGTTGGACAAGTGAACTATATATTACACCTGAAACTAGGTCATAGTTATGTCAGTCACTGCAGTCAGCCAACTGGTGATCCTCATGCAGGCCTGTGTGAGCCTAAACTGCACTGCACTGTGACCTGCATATGCTAATGAGCCTGCTAGGGGGCGGGGCTTGAGAGGCTGCATAATTGATTGTCATCCACAGCCAGACTGTCCCAGGGATCCAATATAGAGGTAGGTCAATTCATTCTGTCATTTCTTGCTTTCATGTCTTCCCCACTGTCCAATTAATTGCTGCTGGGGAGCTGTGAATAGGAGGAGTGCTGGGGCTTGTCACAGTTGAGTGGTTTTTCAGGTGAATGGCTTGGCCACGCCATTAATGGCCATATACAGCAGTTCACAGTGACTCACAGCAGACTGTGCATAAATACATTGAAGTGTGTGAAGCTAGCTTATCAGTAACAATAGTCTAATCTACAGCAGGGTGGCTAGAGTACACTAGACATCCTGTGCATGCTGATTGATTGGATTTAAAGGAACTAGACAGTGCATTGGATCTGTTATCAGGTTATTCCTCTGAGGGTGACACAACTGCTTTGATTGTTCTTCCTCACAGCAACAAGGAAAATGGCCTCAGTTGCTACAGCCAAACTCTTTGGCAAGAAGGACCCTTATGAAGATGTGGATGTGGAGAAATTACTGGAGCAGTTGTCTGCTGAGGAACTGGAGCAATTAGGCGAGGAGTTGATTGACTTTGATGTGAGTATCATTATCTTTCTGTAACCATACTATGTTGCATAATGCTTTACCATGTTTGCTGCTTACTACCCACTTCACTTGGCATGGGGCATTATCATAGGTTTTGATGTGGCCTATTTGTGTCAAGTATGCCATACCATTCACATACATGTACTTGTAGCTTTTATATCAGTATAATGTAAACATGTACATGTCACCATGGTGTGTTTTATGTCATTAGATACATGTATGTACTGTACATTCTGTGAATTCCACAATACACAAACATGTGTATTGCAATGATATGGATACTGAACATCAATGCTTAAGGCCATTATCAGAGCTATACAGTATACATGGTCTAATTAGGTGGCATATCCTTCAGTGTTTGTTATTCACTGATAAAATGGGCAGGGTGTCAAATAGAATTTTGCTAATTGTTTATTTAATTGCAAACATTTTAGACTCATTTCAATGATATCAAATGTGATTGATCAGCATATGAATATTAGAATACAAATTATACAATGACAGATTGCGATAATGAGATATGTCCATAATGTTGCCCATATAAGGTAAACGTATTAAAATGATACCGTCATTATCAGCTTTATCTGGACAAGCATGTCGCAAATTAACAAAACAATCACTTAAAGCAAACTGTCCCATTAATGCACTTCATTACTGTGGTCCTGCCTGTGCTGTTAAACCATAGAGCTATAAGGGGAAGAGGGCACGGCCGGCTACATCAGAGGTTCACTCAGCGTCTCTCATGAGACTATAACGATGTGTGAAAAATCACAAATATAAGTTAAAAAACCCCTTCTTAATGACATTTTAGTGATCTAATGACCCTCCTAACGGTCTCCAGTGGCTAAATAGCATAACAATTCCTCTGTTTAGCATTGTAAGAAATAAGAAATGTTTATATCCATAGATCTATCTATCTATCTATCTATCTATCTATCTATCTATTTTGTTTATCTGTATGCATCTAATAGGCCTATCTATCTAATGTATAAAGTCCATCTAATATCTATCTATCTATCTATCTATCTATCTATCTATCTAGCTATCTGCCTATCTATCTACCAACCTATCCCCTACTTTTCCTATCTTTCATAGTGCTGTCTTTCTTGTCCATATAGGCCTATCATATGCGTATCTATGTTGTCTGTCCTATCAGCCCATGTATATTTATCTATCTTTGTGATCCACAATACAAATATTTAGGCCAAGCTATAAAATAAAAAATAAAACAACAAAAAACTAACTAGATACAATCGTAATTTTAAAGAAAGAAACTTATATCAGCCATATCAGCAAATGAAAACACTATTTTTATAAACAATAATGAAATGTTGGCCTGGCTTGGAAGCTGTTTATTTGTTTAAAATTATCAATGTGCGCACCCCTGCGCACTTTTCTAATGTGTACTAATAGGTCCAATAACATGTCTAGTTTCATGTCCTAAAATACCAAATTCGCCAAACTTGTCCCTGATTAGTTATTACAGGTTAAAGATGAGACTAATTTTGTATTTTTTGCCCAATTTTTTTAATAATTCATTAAAAAACACAAGTTATATTTGTCGCATCTTCTCAGGAAAAATACTGACTTGTAGCTCTTTAAAAGCTCTTTTTATTGAGACTGGTTGATCTTTTGCGAATTTGGATCCCTTCCTTTTGATGCATGGACTGGACAGGGGCTTCCAGGCAGGCCTGGAAGTGGGGTAAAAAGTTTGAAATGTGCGGGCGAGACGCTGATTGGATGAAAGAGTGCCGAGGGTAATAAATAGGCTATTAGCAAAGAGGCTAATACCGCGAAATTCAAAGGATTTTTTAAATTTTCTTTTGAACATTTTGGCACATTTGTGTGTAAAACATTAAATTAAGTAAATTGATCATGACCAAATTAAGTGGAGCTTCTTCCTAAATAATACCTCTATGGTTAAACCTAGTCAATGCAAAAATGCAGGATTTAAACTGTAAAGCCATTTAACCCACCAACCCTGACCAAAAACAAAGCAATTTCTCCTGCAGCATCAATAAGGCTTTTGTGGCACCGTCCTTCACAGTGTTGAAGGATGAATTGTTAATGTGTAAGTCTCAATACTACTGACTGAAGCTATGTCAGCCTGTATGAGCAGCTGCCAGACGTAATGATCATATGGTATTAAAGGCTACGAGTCCACACCAAAGTATTCTCTGCTCCCAAGGTTGGTGTGTTTTACTCGCCTCAGCATAGAACACACAGAGTACTAGGCACCCTCTCACTTAATGTCACATATATATTGTGCTATTGACTGTATTGACTTACCAGGGGTGGATTAGAAAATGTTCTCACAAGTCAGCGGTTGATTGTCAATGATTGATAACAAAGTTGTAGTGTATCTAACAGCTGTGCTATGTTTCTTGGGAATAACGCAAGTGTTCCATCATTAATTTTCGGAACTGAAACTGCTCATGTTACAATATGAAACTGCTCTTATCATGCTTAGAATGATGTTGTAAAACAAAATTGTTCATACTGCTGACTGACTGCTCATATTCTGTTTTGCATCCCAACTGAGCGAGAAATCATGAACACCCTGTAATATAAACATGATAAACTCTCTTAGATTTGATGTAGACTAGCCTCTGACTAGGGATTCCAGTTCTAGTTCACATCACCCTCCCACATTCCAGAAACAATAGCCTTAAACAGTCATCTGTGTGGATGTTGACTTGTTGAACATTCAGCCCCAAGGGCCATGCACAAGACTGTTTTCAATGTGAACTGCAGGGTTGTTTGGCCTTGTGACCCACTAAATGTTTGATATGTATACAGCATTGAGCACGTCCATTATACTTTAAAATTAATGGGCCCTATATATGTATAGTTGAATAATAGTCTCTCCCAATCTTCCACACTGTAAATATACTTCACACCAAATGGAGAAAATGGGAGAAAAAGGATATATCTTCTATTCAAACTATTGCCTTGTTATTAGCTTTCTGAACAGGACTCTGAATAGGACATGTTAATAACTGTCACAAGTCACAGATTGCCACCAGTAACATCAATCATATTTCTCTCTTTGTTGGCCTGTGAGGTGATTCTTCAGTTAAGCAAAAGCAATTTTGAAACTCAAAACTAAATTGGCATTTTCAGCTGAATATTTTTGCTCCCTCGAGCAGGTGAGAGGCTTGGGAAATTTGGTGACCTAGCTATACTCATAACGCGTTATTTCCATGACATGCAACATTTAAAGTAAATGAAAAAGAAAACAAGTCCCATTAAAGTTAGCTGAGTGAGATAAGTAGCTGCGCCACTTTCAGCCATCGAAACGCCTTGTTGCACATTGGAGTAGAAATTGTACATTGTAGAATAGTATTTATTGCTTATTTTATGCAGAACTTGAGTGTAATACTCTGTGTGTTGTGTGAGATATTGTGTTATTCCCAGATCTCGATCATATAATGGTTGTTTTTATGCTTGGTATTTATGCAGACCATAATTATATGTGCGATGAGAAAAATTGCACAATATATGTAATTACAGCCATAATGTCTGGTTGGGCTGGCAAAATGTCCTGTGGAATAGGAGATTTATGCATTATACGTGCAAGAAACAATTTCACAGTGAAACATAATGCACAGGTATGCCAATCATATAAATCACAGCTTTCTGAAGCCAATTCTTACCAATTACTAGAGAGTCAAATGATGAAATGAGAGATTGAGGTATCATGTCAGAAACATACATTTACACATTCATCCCACTTGGGGGATGTTTTGCTTGCTTCGCATTGGTCATGTGGGGAAGCCAATTTTAAAACATCTCTTCCAAATAACAGATAGATGGGATGTTGCTAATGATGATGTAGATTTCTGAATTCCACTGCAGCCAATATAGTTGCATCTGCATGCATGTTGCTGTCATTTAGTCATTTACATACTATGCAGGTTACTATGCTCTATAGTATGGATTGAGGTGCACATGTGGCCATTAATCCCGCAATTCATTTTCAAATGCATGTAATTCCTGATTGATGTTTGTGTTGCATTTCCAGGCTTTGAAAAACCTTTTTTTTTACCATGCAGATTGCATAATCTGCATTTTAGACTGCACTGCCTATGTATGATTTGTTGGTAATTTAACATATGATCTTCATTTAATGAGAGTAAAGTCTATTTCAAGTGCTTATAACTTTTACATTCTGACAACCTGACTCATGATGTGGATATTATAGTACAGGATTTGGCTTGATTCAGAAACTTCAATAACTTTTAGCTCATAATTAAGGATTGGTTTATAATGCAAGATCTTGGGTAAAATAAATATCTGTACATAGAGGACAGCATTTATTACTTTTAAAATACTCGATACTTGATGATAGCATATGACAGTCAGTACTTTCCTTTTCCTTATTGAACCAAATGTTGCAGACCTGCAGGTGTACTATGTCTGGGTTTAATTTTACTTCCTGGTAATATATAATATTATGTATTGATCAAATATTGTAAATGCCCCTCTCTACTATAGTGCAATTGTATTGATTGGAAAGTTTGCCCTTTTAATACTGTTTGGTTGAGAGTTGCATTTGTCCTTCAACTTCTCTGATTATTTTAAATATTGCATTTCAGGACCCCGCTATTCCCCCCTCACAGCGCTGCCGGTACAAGACAGACAAGGAGCCAGCTGGGCCCTTCGATCGCCAGCGTCTTTTGGATTACTTGGAGAAGTCTGCGCTGGAAGAGAAGGACTGGGAAGAAGCCAGGCCCTATGTGAAGGAGAAAAGAGGTAAGGCTGAAAGGATCAATATTTTCATTTCCAGAATTAAAAGGGTATTTGAGTGTTCCTCAATGTCTCTAAATAGCCCAATTAGGTGCTGATGAGACGTAAAACACAAACTCAATCACTCCTCAATGAGCCTTGCATGATTCCTGAAACCATAAATCGGAAGTTGAAGCATCCTTTCTGTCTTAGTCTGACAATGCTTCCATGGTGAAGAGCAAGTGCATGTTAGGCCTCTTGGTCTCCAGCTTTTAATGAAACCACCTTGACTATTTTGTGAAGTTGGGTAAAATTTTCATCAAACATCAAGACAATGTCAATGTACTATAAACATGCAGTGTACTTCAAACATTCTTGATGTGCGGCATTAGAATGGTTCACAACACTGATATTGTTGCCATAGCCACTGCTGGGAGAGATCGATTTACTCACTCTTTAGGATGAATGAACAACTTTAAAAAGGATTATTTCACGATTATTTCTGCTAAATGAAAATCGGCACTTTTTTCGATAAGTTCTTTGATTTTTAAAGGTATCTATGCATAAAAATAGTAGGCCTAATTATATTGTCCGACAACCTGTCTTTCAAATTGCAGGATTTTCCTATAGATGCCAGATCTAATGTTAGAAACAGAGCTTATTGCTACTCACCATTTGTTTTCCATATATTGATAGAATAGGTGTCCTATCAAGGCTGATACATTATTATTGACTATGACTTAGATTGATTGATGCAATTAGGCCTTGAATGCTTTAAACCTGTTACGCCTAATGCTCTTACTATCAGGTCAATAGCGACAAAATATCAGTCAGCTAATATGGCTGTATGACTGAATAAGAAGCACATGTGTTAATTTCAATTTGGACTGTTCTATTCAGTGCTCTTGGTTATTTGTCCATCTGTGTTATATAAATGTCAAGACTATTTGTATCTTTTGTGTCATTATTCATTGGATATTTTGTGAGATGATATCTCGCTTGTATTGAGCTGCAATTCAGTTGTTTGTTACTCATCTCCATTCAGTCCATTGTATTGCAATACAGTTATACCTGTATTTTATTTGCATGCCCACGTTGATAATAGAAGGATGGCATCATTCAAGATCACTGACTTTAAAGTTTGGCCAAATTGCATATTAAGATGAGGAATCTATAAAATTAGTTATTGAACAAATTGTTTCCCGTCGTTTCAATATGAAGCTTTTCTTGTTCCCACAATATAATACGTACTGCTGATATGGGTAGTTTCATAAGAACTTGTAGGGGAAAACTGAATGTAAAACTGGAAATTGTGCAAATAAAATATATACTGATGATTTCCTGTAATTTGCCAAGAGACTAGTAGAATGTCAATGTAATTGTAAATTGCTCAACATTCAGTGGTTAACTTAATATTCATTTAATTTACAGGAAAGGTATGGCTGCCAAAAGTCACACAGAAGGTAAAATCTCCTGAAGATGAAATTCATACAGAGTGGGACGAGGCATTGAAGATGGCTACTGAGGAAGAACTGGTGGATCTAGCAGGTGAGTTGAGATGTAATTAGCACAATGTTGGCCATGTAATCAGGCTGAATCAGGAGTCAGTGATGAACAGCTGGCTAAACATGTCTCATCAGATGTGAAAGAGCCTTTCCAAATCTCTGGACACGGGCGTTTCCTTATCTTATCTACAAAATTAGGTGTTTCCTCTAGTAAATATATCACTTGCAAAAAGAAAGTAAATGGATTGGTGCCTTAACCAATAAGCCACAGATTGACGAGGGAAATTTATTTTCTAAGTAATGCAGTAAGAAGTAGGTTCCTAGAGCAGTAGACCTGGTTTCGTGAGATCTACATTTTCAACTAATTGTGAAATGAAAACTGAGTCACATCTCATGACCCTTCCAGCAATTCTGGGCTTCCATGGAATTCTTAACCAAGAGCAGTACCACGAAGCTTTCGTTGAAGAGCGACCCACAGACAGTATCGGTGGATTTACAGGTGTGTTGAATAAAATTGCTTATGATGATTATGTTCCTTAATCTATTTTAGGCTTATTTATAGTCTATGATGAGTGGTATGTTGTTTTGAAGGTTACTAATGTTCAGTTTCTTTGTAGGAGTAGCAAAGGCATCCCCTCTGAAAGCAGTCGCAGATGAACCTCCAAATGACACAGATGTTGACGACGTGTTAGAGAAGATCCAAAACAACGACCCATCTCTGAAAGAAATCAACCTGAACAACATCAAAGTGAGTAAATATGTCTGCTCATGCATTCCTTGTGAACTGTTTCTGGTAAAACGTACTAATCCTAAAGCAACAGATCTGCAAAGAAAGACCCTCCACTAGAGTCATTTTTGACGAAATACTGACATAATATTTGAACCAGATTGGAGAATGACATTATTTCAATGACAGAGGCCACACAAGGCCCTTCCATCAATTTAAAGTAAAATTGCAATTAAGGTTCACACTATGGAGTTAGAATCCAGGAGCTCATGTTATGTTAGTGACTCATAAAACGGTGACTCATTTCATGAGAGTGCATGATATCCATAATGGCATTTTCAATCGCGTGCACCTGCCTCTACTCCATCTAGGTTTGATAAGTGAGGTCTAGGTTTGATAAGTGAGGTAAGAGTTACTAAATCAAAACTTTCTCTTTGCAGACCATTTCCATAGAGAGATTAGTCATGTTCGGAGAAGCACTGAGGACAAACACCAACTTAGAGAAGTTCAACATGGCCAACACCAGAGCGACCGACAAAGTTGCTAGGGTATGTTTAAACATAAGCCAAATATTGGCAAATAAATGTTCTTCATGGCTTTGAATGCTTTATAAGGGATCATACCAATCAATTTAACCTTAAATTACTATACTTGTAATACTATATGTGTAATACTGTGCTTGTAATCAACTGGTAATGATGGGTTCAACCCTTTTTTCAGGCATTCGCAGAATCCATTAGAGAAAACTCCAGCTTGACGACCCTCAACATGGAATCCAATTTCATCGCAGGAGAAGCCATTTGTGAAATCTTAGAAGCCATAAACGTCAATCAAACAGTTATAGAGTTCAGAATTGCCAATCAGGTAGGTTTTCAGGTTGTCTGCCTGTACTTATGTTTATGCTTGATGCTGGCTGACACACAATGAGCTCAGTTTGAAAAATGTCACTCTTTAGCCTGTTGTTCACTACTGAGGCGTACATGAGCAGACTGGCAAAAACTTGCATAAAGTTTGATAAACTGATTTTTCTTGCATGAAAGTATGTTGTCACTATTAAAGTTCTGAAATTGAATTACGATTCAACAGGTTATATGATAATAGCACTTGTAAAGTCCTACCTCAAGAACACTCGGAACACACACTAAAAATAACTAGACATCTTAATCTCTGCATATCGGACCTATTTCTGCTAATTCTTAACTTAGTAATGTACTGATATTTTATAAATGTTCATCTTTCAGAGACCACAAATCCTTGGCATAAAAGCTGAACAAAGAATTCAAAGTTTACTGCAAGAAAACAACACATTGCTAAACCTTGGGGTATTTCTAGACACAGCAAATGCAAGAGTCAAAGTACAGGAATACCTTCAGAGAAATAAAGACAAATGTAAGTGTCACTTTACTCTCACAAATCTTGTTAATGCCTCCCTAGTAATAAATGAAGTTTGGGTTTCATATCTAACTCGCATACTAGAAACGTTGTTGAATGATATTAATCCTGTAAGAATCTGTAAGACAGACACCATGAAACCCCATCTTATTGGTCAGACTAAGTCATGTGATGTAACTGATGTTTGAAAACAAACATACATAAGTTTCCACGACTCAAAATAATGTGTACTCCGAAAACTGGCTCATTTGAGTCATTTCTGTTTTACAAAATATGTCTTCACTTGGCCGTTCCTTGTTGGAATGACTACGAGTACATACATTCTACTGGGGGACCCAAAAATGCATGATTCACACACATGACAGTTCAATTTGCTTGCTTGTTGAAATATATAGGCCTTAAATTATTTGAGAAACTGTTTTTACAATATTCTGTTTTCTTTTTCTTCACAGGCCGACAAGAAAGAGTGAATCGCGGGAAGTGAAATATTTGCACGAAATGAACTTTAATGCACATCTGCCAATCTGGAGCACTTAAACTGGGTCGTCTTTTCCAGCTCAAGGAGTGATATTTGACATTATTTGCTTCCATTGAACATGTTAAGCATATGAAGTGTAAGTGCAACAAGTCACTTTATTCGCTTGTTTGTGTGACTTTCAAAAGTGATATGTCCATTTAGCATGTAAAATGTAAGCAGAGTGCAATTTCAAGGTGCAGGTGCTTTTTGCGAAAGGTATAACCCACCTTTAACTTTTAATAGTAACATTCTGAGCTGTATGCCTGCATGAATCTGATGTCAATGTTGATGTTTCTTACACATTAAAATTCCTGATTATCATAAATGTGACTTTATTGTATGGTTATGCAAGGTGAAAATAACTTTAGCATGGGAGTAAACTAAGTGCAGGGTTACTAGTCTAGTCTTGTCAAACCATAAGCTGCCATATTATGACTGTAAAATTTGTATCAAGTAATGAGATGAGCTTTCTATGTAAATGTGTGCGAGATTTTGACTTGTAGAGCAGCATTTGTTATACATTATATTCCATGACTAAGTTGGCAAATAAAAGCATTTATGATATGTTAATTATATCATTCCAAAAGATTTATGTACACAGAATGATGTACCAAATTGTTTTTATTTCTTATTGCTTTGAATAAATGTTTCAAATATAACACATGGTTTTCATTTCATAAATTTGACCACAAATAATTATCTGACTCAATTCATGACATTTTAAAATGAAAAATGTTTACAATTGTAATAGACAACCTCTATACATCTACATTCTGAGTCAAAATATTCAAAATTAAGTCTGGACACAAATACACATTTTGATTCCCGGTATGGGGGCTGCTTGTATTGCTTGGAAAACGTAAATTCATTAGCTGGAAAATGAAATATTTGCAACTACTTTGTTTTTGTGTAATTAGCTTAATTGCATTGATAAATAAATGCCCAACTGGGAATAATTAATTTTATCATATTGACAAATCAATGTACAGAACTTCATTTATATCCCTATCCCTGTGTGGCCTTGAACGAGTATGAATACCTGAGGAGGCTATATAACAAATTCCTGACATTTAGGATTTACCTTAAGTATAAATGGATTACAGCTGAATATGACTAAGCACTGTAAGCAGTCTAAGCACCTTCACAACTGCAGCCCAAGCCTAAATATTTTGCAGCATTACAGTAAATATGCAACAATAAATATTCTTTACATTGGTCACTAGCGATACGGAATACAACAAATTAATACAAAATTTATGATACTCTTGCTCTAATCTCTCACGAAGACTTCGCTACAAGTCTTCGCTCTTACAGATCAGACACATACAGATTTCATGATACCGGTACTTGCAATCCAAGATCACACGTGCGGCAGATTGCCTATAAAAAAGCGCATCAAAAATTACGAAGGAAAAGATTCAGATCGAAGCTCTTGGATATCAGCCCATAACGCAAATAATTACATTCACACATACAACACAACACTTAATATATCACAGTTACATTATGTGACTATAGCACACCATGGTTTTGGTTAAATGCAGAGAATATCAAGTGTTACGGAAAGGATAATACTTGCAGGATCAGCATTTGCATATATCACAGTTTCATTCACAATTTAGTCATGTCATCTTGAGAAATGATCTCAATGTCGGAATCAGTGCCAGTACTGTCTGTGCATTCAGTAGTGAGCTTAGCAGCTGCACCCAACACCTCTGTCTTTGAACTGGCAACTGGTGCATCTTTATCAGTTACATCGGTTGAGTCTACAGAGGAAACTTTTTCCGTGGCTTTAGACTTTGGACTTCGTTTTAAAGGGCTCTTTTTACCAGAGCTTTGAGAATCACCACAAGAGCTGACGAGATGTGTTGGGAGTTCTTCTGTAGATGACTTTGCTATATTCTCATTATCTCCTGACGCCTGTGATTCTGTGTCAGATTCAACAGTAGCACTTGGTGGTAAGGGCAGAAGAGTAGGGCTCACTATCATCACTCTGCCCTCTGTCCTGGTTGATTCTTCCAAGCGCAGCTTTTTGCTTTCTGATTCTTCCAGCTGCTTCCTCAAGTCAGAGACCTGAAAATTGCAAGAAAGTTTTTTTAATCCATGAAATTTTAGATCAATCTCCAAAAATGCTTACCGTAATACTGAGTCAGAACAGAAGCAAGAAAATGTGTCATAGATACACACCTGTGAAGTTAATTCTTGAACGCGATTTTCTTCAGCACTGGGTGCAATAGCTGGAGCTTGGCGTTCTCCCGGCCCAACTTGTATGAGGTGAAAGAAGTTGAGTCTGTACCCTGAGAACATGGTCATGACGAGCAGAACAAATATGAAGAGCACGAGTAAAGCGATTGGCCACACGTGCAAGGGCAGGTCCTGCAGCATGCCTCTTATCAGCAGACTGAAACTTTGACCAATGTGCTCCAGGGGTTCCAGGAAGAACTTGGTGATTGTGACAGCTATTGCCTGAAATGAAAAAAGTTGTGACAATCAGAAATTACCAAAAGTTGTGACAATCAGAAATTACCAAAAGTTGTGACTATCAGAAATTACCAAAAGTTGTGACAATCAGAAATTACCACTTCAGCAAAGCCTTCGGTGAATAAATCGGACACACCCCCAAAGATGTTGAATAAGCAGACCACATATATATGTTATGCAAATTAGGCCGTTTATGTCTATATATATACTCATTCCAATTAGTAGTACATGTACAAGACCTACTGGAATATATTTATCTATTAGGGAGCTTTAAAACTATAGGCGCCAAGTCTCTTGAAAGTGAATAGTTTTTTTTGGGAAATCGTTGTTATTTAAAATATTTTGAAATGGATAGTAATACTGTCGCTGAAAAGTTATGACGCTGTGATACAAAATCTGAGGATAATAAGAATGCGTCGTTGGAAGTATTTGTCTGGGGTAGATTCCCTAGGTTAAATTACATACTGAATATAGTTTGAGTCCACAACTTGTAAAGTTTATAAAGTTTTGTGACTGATGAACAGTGAACAGCACAAGCGCAAATCAATGAAAAAAAGAGTCGAGGACATACCTTTGTCGGAGGCACCTCCCATATGGGGTCAATCAACAGAGATTCGTGGAATTTGACACATCTATCTTGTTGGAATGTGAATGCTGAAGCAATGGCATCGAAAAAAGTTTGGCTTGCTGACTTTTTGCCTCCCAAGCATTCATCTGGAATTTGATCGACATTTGCAGCCTGCCTTTCTGCTACCTTCTTCTGCAAGGTCAACGAGATAAATTATTTTTTTTAAATGGATGAAAGTACAAAAAATTTTGAAAAAGTTAAATGCCCTCTTCTTCTTGCGGTATCGCCTCCTTCTCTGAGCATTTAACTCTTTTTAGAAGCAAGTAAATTAGACAGCATAAATTCATGTTAGTAGATTCTAAAAGAGAATATAAGATTTAAACTGAAGCTCATGAAATCTACAATGCTGATTTCATGCAATTCAAGATTATCCAGATAGTCGGAATTCTTGAAGAGAATACTTACCTAAGCCCTGTATACTATAACTATAGGATTCCTCTAACTACCTCCGAATATTCACTGCTCCCTCAAAATAATGGACGCTCCCTGCGCTCCCCTCACATCCGGGTCATCGCGCATGCGTCATCAGTTTCTTCCTAAGCACCTGTCCTAACAGATAGAACTAGTGTGCAGGGTGGAAGGGAGGGGCAATGCTCAGGGCTTAGGTAAGTATTCTCTTCAAGAATTCCGACTATCTGGATAATCTTGAATTCTCAGTCTTTTATACTTACCTAAGCCCTGTGTACTATAACTATAGGATAGACTCCCAAAGCAGTACTCAGGAGGGTGGATAATACACTAGTTCAGGTAAAATCCAATCCTATAAGGATTCCAACCCAAATTTGAGGTCCTTACCTCAGGGAGGTGGGTGGGAAACCCAAGACAAAGTCAATTCAGCCCTAATTTGAGGTCCTTACCTCAGGGAGGTGGGTGGGAAACCCAAGACAATGTCAGTTCACTCCAAATTGGAGGTCCTTACCTCAGGGAGGTGGGTGGGTAACACAGAACCTAGAACACCATCAAAGGAAATTTGAGGTCCTTACCTCACTGCTTAGATAGAAGGCCCAAAGCCAGAAACACACTTCGGAACCAGACTCGCTGGCGAGGTGATCTTGGAAAGACACCAGAGCGATTAAAAGTAGAACAAGCCGACTGTTATCAGAACAGAGGGAACGGAAAACACGTGGAAGCACAGCACTAGCAGTAGGCTGAGGCCACATGGACAGAGACCCAGTAAGGGGCGAATGGACGACCTAACCATAGGTGAAGCTGCCTTGAGCACTCAAGCTATGCAGACATCAAGGGCCCTGCAAGGAAATTAACCATGACGAAGAGGCCTATACCAAATAAGAAGAATCAGTGACGTTCGCTAAAGAACGGGAAAAACAAGTCACCCCTGGAAACAACTGTGGAAAACACAGGGTGAGAGTGATTTAAGATTGCGGAGAAGCCTGCCAAGCAAGGGAGGAACCGCAGGAGAAGGTATCCCAACAAGGAAGGGATCCACAAGCAAGAACCAAGGGCATATAACTACGATATAAGCCTGGTCAAACATGAGAAGCGAAGTACCGTGGCTGCACCAACAGAGCACGTCAAGTGATGGAAGGTGACTGGAAACAAGAGGTCGAGGAGGGGACCTTGAGTGAAACAACAAGAGTCTCACAAAAGAAAGCCAGGCAGAACCGCAAGCTGGAGTGGTGGTAGACTGAGTTTCAGACTGGTGGCCAACAAGGTACACTGCTGATACAAGCAGGGCAGAGGAAAACCGGAGCCCTGACCACAGGCCGGACATGGCCGTCCACTATGGGAAAGGCGACACCCAGGCAGGGACGGAGCCAGTCATAGGAAAAAGCAAGGGCACTTGCAAGCATGTGGAGAGCCAATGCAAAGGGGTATCAGGAGGATCAGGAAGCAACAAGGCACGCAAGACAGACCACAATGAGGATGTTCAATAAAGAAGCTCCTCAAGGGGAGAGAGAGACTGATCAGTGCATATAGAAAGTCGGAGCGACCGGGGGCCGGCCGCACGAGGAACACCAAGCTTCGGGTGGTAACTGAGAAAGACGAGAGTCACCCAACAACGGAGACTACAAAGGCCCCAGTAAGTGAAAGGCTCCAGAGCTGAGCACATTGCCGGCAATGCCAGGAAGAATGATCAGACTAGATTGAAGAAGTCAAAACTTGCCCACAGGGCATGAGTGACTCGCTGCCAAGAGTAGGGGAAGAGGAGACAACAGCCAGAGTGTCACCAAACTATCACCAGGAATGGAGTCATGGCAGGGTGAAGGCGTAGCACAGGAGACTGGTGGGAGCCCTGGGTCAATGACAAACCAGAAAGACATAACCAAGTCAAGGTGACCAGGAACCGGAAAGGCCAAAGATGGGCCACCGCCTGGTAAGGGAAAGCAAAAATACACCTGGGAAAACCATGGCAGGAACGACCAGTGGTGCCAGGAGAAAGCCCGAAACACATTGTGAGACATGGGGCACCATTGCAGTTGAGGCATCGCAATCATGTACACAGCAAGGCATGCGCAGAACATGAATCACCAAGTATGTCCGTTGACCGCCCGAATGACATACATGTAGCTTGGCATGGCAATTGAGGCATCAACGGTGCCTGAAAAATCTGTCCTCGAGGTCTCGCAAGGGCAATGCCACTGGGACAAGAGGAAAGAGAATGGCCATGAGCACAACGGCAAGAGCAGGAAGCCTTGAAACCGCGAAGATGCAATAATGTCCAGGCTGGGCTGCTTCGCACAGCCAGCAAAATGGAAAAAAATAAGAAAAGTGTTGGAACATGATGCCGTTAGCCATGTTCAACAGAAAACCTCAGTGACACCCAAGAGGCCAAATCTGCAGGTGGACAAGTGGTATAGTCCACTGGGGAAGGAAAACCGGTCCGAAGCAAGGATTGCACACGGACAGCAAAACCCCAAGAAATGTACACCCGCACCCGTGGGTATCGTCTAGGATAAACATAAAGAGGCAACTGATGGGCTGATATGCCCATGGTAAGCCGAGTGACACATTCCTGATGCAGGCCAAAGAGGTGCATCGGGAATATATACTAAGGACAATACAAGACATATAGTGTGTATTGTTAAGTGTAATATGCAGATGGGTGGCACAAAAGGGCCACAGAAAGAAAAGCCAGAGGGGACCACCCACAAAGGAGTGTCGCAGCTGCTGGCGGTGACACTGCAAGAATGGCAATACCGCTGCCAGACGGTGAAACAGCACAAGCCCAGAATACTGGGTTGAGAAGTTCACTGTCAGCCGGCAAAAGTGCCAAGAAGAGAGGAGACATACCCTCATTGGCAAGAGCATCATGTGCGACTTTCAGACAGTAAGGCCCATGAGAAGCGGAACCGGCACACTGGAAATGTCACAATATTGTACACTATAAGATACAGTGGACCAAGGGAAGATAAAACCACCGACAAAGCCGTACAGGTTTGGGTGAGAGAGGTGGATGGAGGCATGAGCGGGATCAGACATAAAATGTCTGAGAAACAGTGCTACATGCCAATGGCATAGCAAATAAAGAGCCACATCGGATGCGGACGGATGCAACATCGAGCCCAGAGAGGCAACGCATGCACCGCAAACAAACCAAGCCAGCGTCAAGCCCCTCAAGAGGGGCGCAAGACAAGGGTGCACATGGAATAGACCATGACAGTGCAGGCAAAAACCGACAGTGGAATTGCAACCAGAACACAATGATACAGACAACTGGGATCATGTGAAGATGGAATGCATGCAAACAAGTAGAAACAACTACGATGACAAGCATCATAAGTTGAAATGAAAGGCCACCCAACTGGAGTAGAGACTGCCAGTGGACAGGTTGGATGGGCCATGCAGTGGAACTGCTGGTCACCGAAATGAAAGTTATTGGACGACTAAGAGGCCACGCCATCTTGAGAGAGGACCAATAGAAACCAACACCAAATAGGCATAGTCACCAGGCAGCCAAGGGGCATGGGTGAAGATGAGCAGCAGATCAACTTTAAAGTTGTCCAACAGGCTGGCAGAGCACATCGTGATGATGCGGGACAGCAGACAAGAAAAGGTGTGAACCTGAATGCCATAACAGCATGGCACAGGAGCACACAATCACAGAACATCAGTGATAAAAGCACCCCCCATGGGCACATAAATCACAGCAGTAAAACAAACCTGAAGTGTTAGTACTGCAGAACGGCATGAGCAGAAAGCACTGCGAATGAAACCCCTGCATGATTCCCAAACCCGCAAGTTGGGAAACACCAGCCGGTTCCAAAACGGTTAAGCAAGCCACAGAACTGAACAACCAAGATGCACACAGCACATGGCTGGTGCAGTTGACGAGTGGATGTAATCAACATTACGCCAAAGCACAGGACACAAAGTGACATTGACCCCAAAGGCAAGTCATCAGGTCAAGAAAGACAAGCATTTCAAAATACTCTAGTGGTATACCCCAGTATAGCACAGAGACACATGCTTAGACTAGGCAACAGGAGGTGAAGGAACACTCCCCGGAATGCACCAGAACACCAGAGGTGCCGGCCACAACAGTAGGGCTGGCCAACACGAAGTCTTGTACAATCAACAACACTGGTTGTACCCAGGTACACACAGTGTGAAGATGCAAGGAGGCTATGTACCATTGCCACCAATGGACCAGAACGCCAAACCAAACAGCTAGTAAAGGCAAGGGGCAACCACCACAGTAGCCACCAAATTGCCCCACTTTCACAAAAATTGCAATCTACA
This sequence comes from Platynereis dumerilii, assembly GCA_026936325.1. Taxonomy (NCBI): domain Eukaryota; kingdom Metazoa; phylum Annelida; class Polychaeta; order Phyllodocida; family Nereididae; genus Platynereis; species Platynereis dumerilii. The sequence goes on from JAPTHN010000001.1 coordinate 159,677,929, forward strand.
ACTCCTGCAGTATACTCAGTATATACAGAGTGTAGAAGTAAAGGAGGATAAGTATCATTCCCAGGAATATACCAGAGCTCCAAAAGGCAAGGTGGACTGCGCCAGCAGCCGCCATATTGCCCAGTGCAAAAATAAATGTAGCATGACACCAATGACAGAAAAAGTCAAGGGTGTATGACCAAGTTGCATGAAAAATATCACAAATCCGCCAAAACACCATAATGAACCATAAAACCAGCTGTAATCAACCAGAAATGAGTAGCCGAGCAAAATGGTAGGTGAACGAAGTCTGTACGACCAATAGAACCAGAGATACATGTCAAACCTGTCAACATGTGCCTGACAATGGTCAATCGCAAAATCGGAAATAAATTGAAGAAAAATACCTGGAAACGTGGACAAAAGACCGCTGAAACAGCGCGAATGTTCGCCGCTGTTAGCCAGCCGTTGTCAGTGCCTTTAACAGCATTAAAAACATATTATAAGAATGCCAATTGGCACAAATTCGGAGGCGTGTCAGCACGCTAAGCGTGCTTAGAAGAAACTGATGACGCATGCGCGATGACCCAGATGTGAGGGGAGCACAGGGAGCGTCCATTATTTTGAGGGAGCAGTGAATATTCGGAGGTAGTTAGAGGAATCCTATTGTTATAGTATACAGGGCTTAGGTAAGTATGAACGACTAAGAATTTATATTATTGAAATATTACAAGCCCAAAAGGGAAGGAACTTGAGCACTTTTTATAGCTTCAAGCACTCATGGTTTCTGGTTTGTAGGCATAATACCTGACGTTGAATTAAGATTTATACTTTACTGAACCACAGTCTCCACCAGTGTGGAAAAGTTATATTTTACTCTTGAACTTCAGCAATTCTCACCTTGTATAGATGCCACCAATTCCAGGGAACACTGACAACAAACAGGAACATCAATGCAACCAGGAAAATAGACGAATACGAGTAGCCAAAATTGAGATGAATTTTCACCGCAGATGTGCACAGCCATACCAAAATAGTAATGCACAAACTCTGAAAACAAAATAAATGGCTCTTAATTTCAGTATGAAAAATCATTAAATTACCAAATTTGGACTGGATATATTTATGAGTTAAGGTTCCTTTGGAGAGGCCAAATAATCACTCACCAAAATTATGATGTTCTGACATCCTCCGAAAAACTCGCCGATAACGTCATTTAAAGTTGGCTCCTTGTAATTGGCTAAATAGTTAAATTCAGTGATCATGCTTGTGAGGATTTCATGGGAACTCTGCGGTGGCTCATCCTCATTCTGGGTAAAAAGATGCAAGGTGACCAGTTCCCCTCCAGTCAGTTTAATATGGGCATTAAAGTGGCCCGTGTCATGTTCATCTACCTAAAAAAAAAAACCAACTGATTAAAGAACTTCCATACACTGCAAAAGCCTGGAAGCAAAATATTCATCATATAATTTTGCTGAGGAAGCCCACGAGAGATGGGCGAAAGCTCTGGTGAGTCAAAAGTTGAGACCTTTGTGCTATGAAATCATCACAAAATTATGGAATTCCATTAAGCCTTCATATCAATATCATTTTGTTAAATTCACCAAGCAGGAAAATGTACAGAGTTTTGATCAGATTATAGCTAGCTCACACACTGTACTTACTCTAACTTTCACTTTTTTGAGGAAATGTTTGACAAACTGCCGGAAGAAGGGAGCGTGAGAAACAGGTGTTTCTTCTTGATGACCTTCGAGATGTTTTTCACATTTCTTCAACTTTTCATCAAGTTCTTTTTCTCTTCGCAAACATGGCTGCAGGACCTCGTCACAATTAACCCGATCTTCTTTTTTAGTTTCTTTGCCAGCTCCAACATTCTGAAAAAAAAAAAGAAATCTTAGTAATATCACTGGGTGCTTTGCGGAAGTTAAATTTGATATGGAGTTTGGACTTTATTGAACAAGTTGAAGTCATTGTAAAATTGTGCAGTTACAGACTAGTACCCCAAATTACTAAAAGCATTATTACCTTAGCCATGGTCCTTGTGGAGGAATCATAGTGGATCATATCAGCTGGATCCACCCAATCACCCCTGTCCTTTGGCGGTGTATGCAGATTACTGTTGCAAGTGCTGGTGAATAAGATTAACATGATCACTGTTGACCACATAGCAGCTTTGACGAGTCCAAATCTGGAGAAAAACAACATATATTTTTTTTTATATATCTTGCAAAATCCGCATGATATATATATATATATAAACTTTTATTGGACGACAGAATATCATGAAGATACATGTGTCATAAAAACATATATATATATCTTTCTTGTTTAGTAGCACTTGAAAATATTGGTCAGCTCACTACTTATTCATTTACAGGGACTGCATTTTGGGGAACTCTGGTGTCACTGTGTCAGTGCTGTTTTCGTGTCAGCACTAGGCTGTCCTATCTCACCAATCTCATTGCAACTTTTCATCCAGTCTCAACAAAAGCGACAAAAAACTTTTGGTGGCGAAACAAGCTAAAAAATATTTCATAACGCAAATGCAAGGGGTAGGCTGGTGGGGGCCACTGGGGGGGGGGCTAATAAAATTACAAATGGTAAGGGGGGGTAGGCCTGGTACTTCAAATCTGCATGAAACCCAAGGGGAGGATTCAATTTTAAATGGAAAGTTATGACAAAACTACCACTTGTCATAGTTTCTGAATAGTCAACTCAGCCTATTAAAAAGCAAAACAAAACATTTGAACAGTTTCGTTTCATCATCATGAATCTGTGACTGTGTGATCATGAATTCAAACGTTTTTGCGACGCAGATGGACATAAGCACATACTTTGGCGTAAGGTCAAAGTGTTCAAATTGACTACTATGTGACAGAATACCTTAATTGGGACGTCATTGTTGTATTTCAGCGTAAACAGTTGAGGAATTTTGACGATTAGTGCACGATTTTTTGACAGCTGTCAAACTGCCGCCGGAAGTGCTGCTGCTGTCATTTTTTGCGCAGCCTCACAACAGAGCAAGCGTTGCAACGGAGGTCAAGGTTACAGCCGGGCTCTGCACAAACCAACATGGGCAACAAGGACGAACTCGCCTTGACAAACGACCCCGTAGAGGAGGTAATTAACCCTTCCGTGACTTTTAATTGTGTGTAGTTTGAAGAACTAGACCATCTTAAACCGTCAAACCAATAATTTGGTGCCTGGGTCATTAGAATTTTCTGTGAACATGGTTGGATTGTGACTTCATGTCACAAGGTCAGCACTGCAGTGCAGTTTGTTGTGCCTTGTGCGATGTGCTGTCTTTGATTGACAAGTAATTAAAGTATGAGAGTCTTTAATTGAAGTGTTAATGAAAAGCATGGTATTGTGTCCATGCATAGTCCTGGTCCTTCTGAAATTTCCAATTTAACTCCTCTTCAGATAAGGACAAATTATAGCAATTGCCAATTTCATTCTTGCTCTCACCGCCTCGGTGATTATCATTCCGCCAACTTCTGGCATTCGATTCACTCATTCTCGCCAAAAAGACCAGGCTGCGTTAAAGCCGTCTTCTTCGTTCACAAGGCGAATGGTTAGCTTATGCATTGGTCATCCGCGCAGCCTCAAACGCTGACTTCAGTGACTTGTTAAAGTTACCCAGAATGATAGACTTGGATTGGACCAAAGTTTCTCTAATTTTTACACAATCTTGTGTAGCTTGCTTGCCTTGTTAAGTGTGTAAAATTTCTTTTCTGAAGGATTATTTTTTCTTAGTGAAATGACCCAACAAATGCTCTAAATGACCCCTAGATTTATTTCGGGTACGCACGGAAAAAATCGCTTGTTTTGCTTGCTTTCAACTTTGTGACGTCATCACCATTGTAAGAATTTGTTAACTTATAACAATATACTGACAACAATGGTCATTGTGACGTCATCTATAGTGGATGTGCTGGAGGTGGGAAACGGTATCAAGAAAAAGAAAAAGAAATAACTAAATAAAGTGTATATTCGAAGAAAAACTTTAAGAATTGCTCAGAAATATTATGAATCACAAGTTCACATTATAACACATGGAAATATGCCCAAATTTTATCATTCAGGGAAACTTTAATCATGCTAGCCTAAAATACTAGATTGTTATGTAACTTCATATTCCGATATTTAATATTCCGATATCTAATATTTTGCTCTTTTTATGTTTTACAGGAAGAAGAAGAGGAGGAAGACTTGGTAGTAAGTATGCTGAAAATATTGCGCCGTCCTGTCTAATTAATCTGTACTGAGCATTGCAGTGACCTGCAATGGCATTGATCATGTTGATTATCTTTTTACGCAGTTTAAATGAACTTTTGAAAATGAAAATCTCTTGTTTTTCCACAGGATCCTCAAGAAACATTAAAAGAAACATGTGAAAGCAAAGCAGAATGCCAGAAATACAAAGAAGAGCTGGACAGATGCGCTGAGCGTGTGGAGGGTCGTCCAGGAACCGAAGAAACATGCACACAAGAATTATTTGACTTTCTCCACTGCGTAGACCATTGTGTAAGTATTGGATAAAAGGAGTGATACTAGTCTGTGAAACTCAATGTAAACAATTTCCAAGTAAATATAACAAGCTTAAAACTGAGCCTCTTCCTGCCCGAAGCTATTCCAATCAATTACAACTATTGACTAATTTGATTAGTCTAGGTCAGCTTAAATAACACTTTCAAAATGCATGAAGACCTGTATTTTGTATCGTTAGCCAAGTGGTACAACTTAAGGCCACACATAATTGATCTTTAGCTTCTCGGATCCTCTCTTTTTTTTCAATCTTTTTTTCCGTCGGCAGAAAATCGGTTGTGTCGGCGGGTCCGCATAGCTAAGAATAAATTATGTCTGGCCTAAAGTAAATACGCCAAAAAAAAAAGACTCACAAGACAGAATAAAATGTATGATTAAAATATTCTATTGTTGAAAGAAAGGAAAACTTGTTCATTGTATGTTTATGCACATTGTATTCTCTTTGCAGGTATCACATTCACTGTTTCAGCAATTAAAGTAACAAATGGACCACCTAGAAATTTCAAGATGCTTTTATCATCGGAAGCCCATGGAGTAATTCTCGAGTGAAAGTGCAGTGTAAATAATACAAACATTGACCTAAAGTTATTTATTGTGTTTGCCTGATCTTGAAAGCAAATATAAAGTGATGTGTATAGATAACATGATAAAAATTGCTTGCGGCTGAATGAGAATATTAAGTTTCTAATAAATGAGTTCAAATAGGGAATGCTGTCCTTTTCTGTAAGCTTGTAAAAAATGTCAATCAGTTGTTACGCCTCCTGGTCTTGTACAAGAATTCGTCTTGAATTCTCAGAATTTGAATGGTTGGATAGAGATTATTATATATTATTGTTGCCTAGTGGGTAAGGCTTGATACGGACATGTTTTGTCAAGATAAACAACTGGCTTTCATCACTGCAAATTTGACAAACTCTGTTCCTGTGATGTTGGAAAGGGCCGGTGTACGGGATAGGCCTAGGCATGAAGATCAATGCTTCATTAGAGCTCTTTCATTCAGAAGACCCGAAGTGGTCAAGACCGAAAGACATTCATCATTTGTATGAGTCGAGATTGTACCGGGCAAAGGCAAACAATGTACCGGGCAAAGGCAAACAATTTATTGGCATACTCCTAATGCTATGAAAGCGAAGTTAAAGACAGATAAAGTTGTTCGGAACTTGTTCCTTGAAATAGTGTAGCTATTTTCCTCAATCCAGACCTGTGCAGTTCTTTAAACGGTAATGCTTGTTCCTTCATCTACTTTGGCAGTTTCTCACTGTTAATGCCTAGTTTGTCCAGAGTTCAACCACAGATCCTAGGAGCTCCTTCAAAGGCCATTCTGAGTTCTCCTCCACAGTTCCTCAAAGGGTGAAGGCAGTTCCTTAAGCTGATTTGAGTCCCTTGTGAGTTCGTCATTGGTTAAATATAAGGTCTCCTGAATGCCTTGACTGTTCCATGTTCCTCTTAGTTAGACTAGCAGGGCCAGTTAGACTAGCAGGGCTAGTCTCTAAACTCTAGGGATACTAGCAAGTGATGTCTGCCTGTGGTGCTGGTGATGTCAGTCTGTGACGTCAGCCGGTGATGTCCATCAGTGACATCAGCCAGTGATGTCAGCCGGTGATGTCAACCAGTGATGTCAGCTGGAGATATCAGCAAGTGATTTCAGTTGGTGGTCTACCAGTGAGATGTCAGTCTGTGACATCAGCCAGTGATGTCAGTTTGTGATGTCAGCCAGTGACATCAGCTGTGATGTCAGTTTGTGATGTCAGCCTGTGACATCAGTTGGTGATGTCAACCAGTGACGTCAGTCAGTGAAATAAGCCTATGATGTCAGCCAGTGATGTCAATTGGTGAAATCAGTCAGTGATGTCAGCCAGTGATATCAGTTGGTGACATCAGCCAGTGATGTCAGCCAGTTGCTGCCAGTGATGTCAGCTGGTGATGTCAGCCAGTGACATCAGTCAATAACATCAGTCAGTGATGTCAGCCTGTGACATCAGCCGGTGATGTAAGTCAGTAATTTCAGTCAGTCAGTAACATCAGTCAGTCACATCACTGGATGATATCAGTCAACGATGTCAATCTATGAGGATCATCTCTTCATGAGGCCTATCAATTAGATAAAAGCCAAAAAATCGACAGGCTTGTTCTTCTATTTAAGCTCAGTTTTTGTCAATATTTAGAGCACCTTACAATGAGAAAATATATGGGTGGTAATGTTAGTCTTTGTTGGATTATTTTTTTTATTTTGGTGCGGAATCATTACCAAATTAGTCACAGAGGTGAACTCACTTACTGGGCAAAAACTGCCGATCGACCCCCTGCTAGTCTTGCATATATGGAAATATGCTACCGTCTAGTTTCTCTGCTTTCAATCACTGTTCCTTTTGAGTTCAATGTAGTAATTTCTGATTTCCCAGACAGTTCTTGAAATGAAGCTTGTTACTTCATCCAGTTCCTTCTGAGTTTCTACACAGCTCATCTCCAGTTCCTTTGGAGTTTCTCTAATCCACCTCTCGCCGGGTCATCTGGGCCTATGTCCTTCAAAGTTTCTCAAATCTCTGTAGTTGCTCAACAGCTTATGTGAGTTCCTTAAGTTCCTCCACAGTTTCATCTGAGCTTTTTTGGCAATTCCTACAGTTTTGAGACAATTTGCAATGATTTCATATTCCTTGTGAATTCTCGTGAGTTCCTTTTGAGTTTCTTCTGTGTTTCTCAACTGCTCCTTACTAATTTCTGAGTAAGTTCCTGTTCTGCTGGAGTTCTTCCAGATGTCCTTGGAGCTCTTTCTGAATTTCCCTCACAGCTCCAGAGTTCCTTGAAATGGTGATGCTTCTAGGTTCCCAACGAATCCTTTGGAGTTCCTCCAAATTCCATCACAGTTATATCACATCATTCTTCTGCAGTTCATACATAGTTCTTTTTGAGTCCTTCAAACTTCCTGCAATGCCTTCTGAAGTTCCGAGTTTTTTCGAAGTGCCTTTACATTGCTTCTCTTGGGTTCCTCTTGAGTTCCATCAGAGCTCCTTGAAATGGTGAAGCGAGTCCCTTCTAATTCTTATCGAGTTCTTCATTTTTTACTGCTCCTCGTAAGTCCATCCACTTGTCTTTCTTTGTTCCTCCTGACAGCTTCTCCACAATTAATTTGTGAATACTCTCTAAAGTTCCTTTGAAGTTCCTGCGCAGTCACTTAAACTTGTGTTTTTGAGGTCTACACTGTTATGTCTTAGTCACTTCAAATTTCCTCCTAAGTTATTCCACAGTTATCTCTAAGTTAATCCACAATTCCTTCTGAGTTCCTCCACAGATGCTTCTGGTTTTTCCACAGTTCCAGGAAATTTTGAAGCTAGATCCTTCATCATGTTTCTTTAGAGTTCCTCCACTGTTCCTCTGAAGCTCCTTCTGGTTTCAATCACAGTCGCTTCTAAATAAATCCACAGTTCTTTTTGAATTCCACCCAAAAACCTTCTGAGTTTGTTGAAATGGTGAAGATTGTTAATTCATCCAGTTTCATTTGAGTTCTAAAATTCCTTCTGTGTTTCTCCATAGTTCCTCTGCAGACCTACAAGTTTCTTCGCAGTTTCTCCACAGTTCATCTGAATTTTTTGACAATTCCACTTGTCTGTTTTGAGATATTTTCGTCATTCCATTGGAATTATTCCTTATTCCTTCCTTGGAGTTAATCCACAATTCCTTCTGAGTTCATCCACAGTTCCTTCTAGCTTTTTCTAGTTCCAGGAAATGTTGAATCTAGTTCCTTCATGTTTCTTTTGAGTTCCTTCTCTGCATCCCATTCCTTTTGAGTTCCTTCGCAGCTCTTTCTGAGCTCTTCTGCAGTTCCTTCGGATTTCAACCAGTAATTTCTAAACTAAGTCCCTTCTGAGTTTGTTGAAATGGTGAAGATTGTTAATTCATCCAGTTCCATTTAAGTTCTATTAGTTTCTCCATAGTTACTTTGCAGACCTTAGAGTTCCTTACAGTTCCTTCACAGTTCCTCCACAGTTCCATCTGAGTCTTTTGACAATTCCACCAGTCATTTTTGCTCTATTTTTGCAGTCCCATCGAGAGTTATTCCAAAGTTCCTATAAGGAGTTTCTCCATTGTTCCATTTGAGTTACTTCCAAATTTTGAGTTTCTTCTGAGTTTTACTCAGAAAGTGGAGGAACCAAGAAAACATTCAAGAACCTAGGGACTTACGCATCAATGAAATTTTGCTCAACAGTTACCTCAAAATTGCAAGAAAAAACAATGACGATTATCTTAAATGCAAAATTAATCATCTACATGACATTTGTTGCCTTTACCAATGGATCTGCCCTGGGGTAATCCCGGTCCCTGAGGTGCAGGAACTGCTGTTTGTTGGAAGGGTATGAGAGGCGTCCTGAGTCTCCATATGACCAGTCTCGAAACATTCAAGCAGCTATCATGGAGAACTTCAAGCCATAGACCTTGCAAACAATTGTGAATAAATAGCCTACCCAATGATTACAAATGCAAATGTCCACATCGTCACTGACTGCCAGTCTGCTCTATAGGCTGCTGTCAAGTGCAACAGAACCAAAAACTTTGGTGGCTTGTTAGACAGCATCCAGCAGAGACTGGTAAACTTTGAAAAAAGGCGGATCAGGACAAAAATATACTGGACTGCTGGTCACAATAAACTAGATCTATGGCAATGAACATGCAGATGAGTTAGCTAAAAATGCTGCAGAGGAGGCAAAGGGAAACATGCAGCTACACTGAGGCCCACATTGCTTCCTCAGAAGCCAAAAATCTGTTTAGGAAAACCATCACCAATAGATGGCAGAAACGACAGAACACTGACAGAGACTCCCGTCACACATACAGCCTAATCCTACAAATTAGGTAAGGTACAAGAGTGTGTGTGACAGACAGATAGAGACTAAAATACTCAGGCTACAGTTTGGGTACCACTATGTTACGAGAACACATGTTCAAAATAATGCCTGAATTTTATGACAGTCCAAAGTGTGAGTGCGGTGGTGAAAGAGCCACAATAGAACACCACAGTAACTTGTTAATATGTCCGTTACTAGGGAACAAAGGCATTAACTTTACAATAGACTTTAACATGTTCTCCTAAAAAACACATTAAGAGAGACATTGTTCCACAGATCCCTCAGGGCGTGTACATCCGGGCTACTGCGACCAACATCTAGTCAGCCACCATTGAGCCAAATCACTGTGAGAAGATTAACCAGAGGCACTACTGAAGAGACCATTTGCTGATGAAAAAGCATCTTAAGAACTACAACAACAACAACATAGCTTCACCATTTTACGGAAATCAGAAGGAACTACTATGAAGGAACTTGATTCACCTCAATGAAGTTAAGACCTGTTTTTGACCAAATATCTGATATTCTTATTGAGTAATACAACTTTGAGTATTCACAAACAATTTCACTTCCTTCTGCGGAGACTAATAAATGTCGTCAGATGAGTTTTTTCCTGAAAGAAGCAATCAATGATTTGCAAGCATTCACCATCATGTTCATCAGACATACTACATATCAGAGCTTTGAAAAGCCAATGTCGTCCAATAAAACGTTTATGACAACTTAAATTTTTAACCCAATTGCAATTTACTATCAATTTGATAAGATTCACAGATCACTGAATCCGATCTTTTCAAGAATAAACGTTTATAAACCACAATTGCATGTGCATAAAATGACATGCTATGGTTCTTCGTAAAATTACAATCACAAATCAAATTAAGTTAAAAAGATTTAATAAAATTATATCACAAGTTTCATAATGTATCAGTAACAGTAGATTCCTAATTAATTGCACATCGTAATAAATAGGAAATTGGCATATTAAATATGTACAACAAACAACCGAGTCGAATTGACTAAACTTAATCAAATAAATCTGCAACTTCTGCTTCATCAAATCTTTCTTCCTGTAAAAAGATGAATAAATAGGTATGCAAATTATTCAACTCTCAGAGATTTAGTTTGTGCAGAACAGATGGAGTGCGGGAAACCAAGGTGGCATTACATTACTAGATCTCACTAATTAGCAGACGAGAATGTAAAAATAATGGCAACATGAGGTATTGTGATTGATGACCTTGTATTAAATCAGTGAAGCGAACTCGGTCCTCACTGCTTGTCAAGTCAGACTGACAGATGATGTGGCAAGCACATTTTAAAAGCATGTTAAGATTAAGTCTGCCTCCTTATCGCTCCAGATCTTTATTTATGTGAAATATTAAATATACCAGTAAACCCATAATAACCTTCAAACAGTGACCATCAAACTTAGCTGAACATACCTCAGTCATTTTTCTCCTTTTAGAAGCCCTCTCTTGATCATCTTCGTCCTCTGGCACTAGTCTGTCTTTATATCTGCACACCAATAAGAACTTGCACATCACTATTCGTCAAATCAAAATACATACCAATGATGCCAGGCAGTTTGAGAAGATGAGAGAAGAGAAAAAATTTAAATTGAAGTCTGAAGACCAAAGCATAGATCTACTTTGATGTAGAACTGGTTCTTGTCATTAGACGACACTCTGCACCACTACAACTACTACTCTACTTCCAATATTAAAACATAGGCTGCGCAGCAGCAAACCTTCAGACAATAACACCTTTAGAAGATTACAATAATATCATAAAATTGGTGCGATTACGAAATTGCTTATAGGTATGCAATAGCGTATCTCTATTTGCCCGCTGCCCTGTCATCTTCCCATCCGCTTGTCAGGATTTGTAAAATCAGGGAAAGACCTTATTAGACTAATTTACGCATATTATGGTATAGTTTCATGGATGTACAAAGTACAGGTTATGAGGTGTCTGTTGAAAAGCAAAAAATATAACGCTGTTATAATTTTCTGAAGTTTATCCAATGATTCATAAAGTGTTATAGGCATCAAAAAGCACTGCAACATTGCATAGGTGATTTGTTTAGAACATTGTATTACTGTATATGCAATAGTGGGCAAGTTTCTTTTAAATATTTTTTCTCAATATTACAAAAGCTATAGAATAGCCATCTGTCAGACCATGAAAAGGCACAACTAGACCATATAAGCCATATGTGTACCAAACTTCATCCATGTATATGGAATAGTGACCGGATGTTGAGCCAGAAACAAAAAATTAATTATTTATTTTTTTGCAATATTTCAAAAAGTATATAATATTTTCCATCAGACCTTTCAAAAGGCACAACTAGATCATATTGACCATATGTGTACCAAACTTTATCCTACATGCAATAGTGACCGAGTCTTAGCCCAAAAAAACAAAACAAAAAATGTTTTTATATTTTTTCTCATTTTTTCAGAAAGTATAGAATATCTGTCAATGAGACCATCAAAAGGCACAACTAGACCATATAGGCCACATGTGTACCAAATTTCATCCATGCGCATGCAATAATAACCGAGCCCTGAATCAGAAACGAAAAAAAATTTTTTTATATTTTGTTAATTATTTCAAAAAGTATTTTTAAAAGATCTATTCATCAGACCATCAAAAGGCACAAATAGAACATACAGGCTAGATGCGTACCAAATTTCATCCACGTACATTCAATAGAGGCGGAGTGCTGGGCCGGAAACGATCTATCCGCCCGCCGCCCGACCGCCCGCCCGGCGGACGGACAGCATTTTTACCCAAGTGATTACAATACCTTCTTCGAACTTCGTTCGCTGAAGGTAAAAATAATTTATCAAGATACTTACTGGCTACTGTATGGATTGTGTTTTGGATTCCGACAAACTTTCAACTTATCTTCTAATCGCTTGATATATTCCCTGCTCAGTGGATCCTGATTCTTTGCCATATAACGAATGCCTGTGTGAACATACCCCAATACACAAACTTACTTTAACTTAGTGTTGTTATTGATTTATTATTTACGAAACAGGTCAGCTCAGATAACTTGCCGTCAACACAAAAATTTTGATAGTTCGAGGCACGGGTGAACATTTTTATTGAAAGTGATTATGGTTGTTAGTAAAGCAATGACTGTTTCTTGTTTCTTCACCTCAATGAAATCAAGTTTAAGTAAAGACTGATTATAAATTACGATATGTCGATATCGATGTATGTTTATTTGATACCAAGCAGATATTTTGTGAACACATGAAGAATATTTAATGGATGTGCCAGTACCTCTGTTGTCCAGGGCACACATTATTTATACACAGGTGCATGTAAAACCAATATACACATTTTTACATGAATGGCAATTTTGTTACAGACAAATTAAGACCTCACGTTTTACATGTTCCACAGTTTTCATTAACGTTTCCTCATCCTTGTCGCCAGCCCCAAGAAGAGTATTTGTTACGTAACTGCCAATACACAAACATTACACAAATCAGAAACAAATGACAGGCTTCAATACATTAGAAATCGTAAAATATTTGGAATATTACAAAATAAAATGTTTAATTATCAATGAAAAAATACATATCCATGTCACCAAGATATCAGTTAAACTTACCTTTCTAAATTTATTCCTAATTTTGTAGAACTTGAAAGAAGTGCAGCTAAGGCTATCTGAAATGACAGGAGACAAATCATAAAGAACGGATATATATATTGAAAAAATATATACCGATATAACAAATTTGATGCTAACTAAATCATTAATTTAACCAATAAAGTAAGCATAAAGCACTACCTGTGAAGGAGAAAATACTAAGCAAATGTCTGTATTGAGAGATCTGTCTAAAAATTCCTCAGCTCCTTTTCGAAGGGCTTCAGCATCTTCAATGTCAGGACACCGAGCCTGTAATTATAAAGAAATAGTGTTATTATAAAGTACGATTATCCTCATATTAACATTAAAACTGACTTAGTATAACTTTCATCATATTGTATAATCCCTCAGAGGCTTCCCTTACTACGTAAAATAAAACAATTTGTAATACCAAAATATCCAAGAATGTCTTACTCACTGAAATATAATCTGACAATACGATTACCCAGATATCATATGCATGTTCTATAATGCCACAATCCCGAGTGTGGTCATGTATTCAGGGACGTGTTTTTACAGCATGATATCTGCACAGCTTAAGAAAGAGCTTGAAAGACCCCAAAGGACATGTCAAAAAGTCCTTCCAAACTGTTCTCTGGTTGGAATAACAGAGATATACAATCAGAGACTTAGATCACTTACAGACAAAATAATGAAGGACCCCAGACACCCTCTTGCGAATGAATATCAAATGCTTCCCAGTGGTCGCAGGCTCAGAGTCCCATGTGCCAGGACAAACAGACTTTTATTCCTATGTCCATAAAGACTCGGAACTCCATCAAGGTATCTTGATGCAAAAATTCAATTTGTCTATATTTTTAAATTTCTTGAACTTTTGGATTTTTGGATGTCAGAGCCACCAAATTTCACATATGTGACCAATAAATGTATGTTATGTTATGTTATGTTATCACAGTAACCTCCACAGCCAGAAGATTACATGTATATATATGCCAATTTCTTACAAATGACATTTTTTTCGAATTCATCAGAATTAATAAAAGACAATTCAACATCTCACCTTTATATCGATGAGTAAGCCTTCTAACGGTCTGTAAGGATTGTGGATGGTGAGATGGTATTGTAACTTCTGCATAAGCAGCAATTCTTGACTCAGGATGATGTCCGTGGCCTTCTCTTTATCGCCGCTCATATTGCCCACGAACTGTGTTATTGACACATTGAATTCCTCTACTTTGCAGGCAAGATATACGCAAGTGTACCTGAAAGAGAAGAGACAAAAAATGTTGCAAAGGGAATCGCAAATACAGCAATATATATATACGTACGGCATGCTGTGATATGAATATGGTTTAATAGTATGCAGTAATAATAGCATGTCCGACAAGGTGCTGTCTAATGATCAGTTTTCAAAATACTAGGACTTTAATTTGCTGCTGAATAGCTCTTTTGCTCAGTATTTGAGTCAGAGAGAGCACTGCATATTATTTAAGTGACAGTGTGAACACTGTTTAGCCTTTTTTTCACATTCGTTTTTTGCCAAAAAAAAAAAAAAAATTTCAAAAGGTGTTGCTGTCTTTGAACAGGCTTTGGCATTTACATATTAATAGACATGATTTCTGTTCATAAGATGGAACACTCACACTATTTCCCTGGGGTGGTAGTTCATCACAGAATGGTGGAGATAGAATCGCTTAAAAAAGGCAAGAGATGTCCCCTGTAATTGAAGAACAAGATTTAAAGTATAATACGACAATATAGAATAGACCTTTTAGTTAACCCTTACTGGACTGGTCAGTCCCAAAAACAATCCTGTGTTTGTGACGTCATCAGCAGCTTCATGGGATATAAATGGACATAAATGGCCCAACAGGCAGTAAGCTGGGGATGCACATAAATGTCCCTTCAGTCCAGTAAGGGTTAATGATACAGATTATTATCACTGTCATCTTCAAGCCTACATTTGTACGAATCACTCCTTTAACTTCCAAACTATACTATACAGTACCAACGCTATACTCTTTTCAATTGAATGATAAGGAAAATTTCTCTTCACAAATATTTATCAATATCAACTAGAGGTCGTGTGGAGATTGAATGGATCGCCTATGCTGTCCCACAGGGACTAAATGATCGCCTGTGTTACATAATACGCAAGCCAAAACCTTGTTTTGAGAATTTAATTGGGCAATACTTCACTAAGTTCACTTACTAATGAAATAATCCAGCTCTTGCATGACAAATGGGGCTCTTTTTTTTCACCGGGGGCGGGGGTGGCTTGGTGTTTATGCAACAGAAGTCTGTCAGTATTAATTCCGGGACTCCTCACCCTACTCCAGCCAAACTACTGATTTGAGGGGGGCCCATTTGAGGGGATTCCATTTGAGGGGACCCCATTTGAAGGGGCCCATTTCTAGGGCCAAATTGAGGGGCCCCATTTCAGGGGCCCATTTGAAGGGGCCCCATTTGAGTGGGCCATTGGAGGGGGCCAATGTGAGGGGGCCCCATTTTGAGGGGGCCCATTTGAGGGGACCCCAGTTGAGGGGGCCCGATTTGAGGGGGCCCCATTTTGAGGGGCCCACTTGAGGGGGCCGAATTTGAGGGTGCCCCATGCGAGGGGGCCCATTTGAAGGGGCCCCATTTGAGGGGACCCTGTGTGTATAGGGGCCCCATTTGAGGGGACCCTGTGTGTAGGGGCCCCATTTGAGGGGACCCCATTTGAGCGGGCCCCATTTCCAGGGGGCCCCATTTTGAGCTACTACCCCCCTCCTCCTTAGAAGATATTAAATGGTCGCCCCCTTAGTACCCTAGTAGATATTAAATGGTCGCCCCCTTATCCTTAGTAGATATTAAATGGTCGTCCCCTTAGCATTCATACATGTATTTTTGTTATCTTAGCACCTTAGTAAATGGTCGCCCCCTCATCCTTAGTAGATATTAAATGGTCGCCCCCTTAGTTCATTCAAACATGTATTTTTGTTATCTTAGCACCTTAGTAGATATTAAATGGTCGCCCCCTTATCCTTAGTAGATATTAAATGGTCGCCTCCTTATCTTAGTAGATATTAAATGGTCGCCCCCTTAGTTCATTCAAACATGTATTTTTGTTATCTTAGCACCTTCGTAGATATTAAATGGTCGCCCCCTTATCCTTAGTAGATATTAAATGGTCCCCCCCTTATCCTTAGTAGATATTACATGGTCGCCCCTTTAGTTAATTCATACACGTATTTTTGTTATCAATCAGTAAGGGGCAATTAAGCAAATGCAGCCTGTGAGCAGAGACGTCTATGTACGCTGGCAGAAGTCAAGTTGGAGTAGTGGATGACAATAAATGCCTTTTTTCTCAGTTAAATCGAAATGACAGGGCGAAACGATGCTTGGCGTAGGAAATGACAATGATACTGACTTGAATACATTCATATTTGACTGAATTGGCAGCGTATGTGCTGAAATAGAGGCCTGTCAACTCTACGACTGTACGACATAAACCTACGCCATGGGGATCCCCCCGCCACTGTGACACAGTGAAAACAGAGAACGCCTATAGGCGATCAATATAGTTTCACAACATTTTACAAAACAGCACTATGAAATTGCATTAAGTAGCTAATGCTGTTGAAGTCAGCAGGAGTTCTGACCAAGCAAGTCAGAGTTGTAACACTAACTTTGGGTCAGGATTGAGTCTTTCAATTGATTTTTTTTTCTTAACATTAAAGAATCTGTTTCTATTTTTGAACCCGCAATATATGATAATCATACTCACAACAACCGTGGTTGGCATTGGAGGTTGAAAATGGGCACAGAAACTTTTCAATACACATTCATAATGTCGACAGAGGACATGCTCTTCATCTGCTGTGAGGAAGCATAGTGGATCCTGAAAATAAGGACATAAAATTTGGTATCATAACAATACGGAGGAGGACACGGCAATGAGGTGAAGGATGATTGAAATAGCAGTCCAACATAGGCCCAGGTGACCCGACAAGAGCTGGATTCGAAACTTGAACCCGGTGATTGGCAGCCTAAGCATGCTACCACTAGACAAATCAACCCCTCCACCCCCCGACCAACCAAGGCGGGAAGTCAACAAGGTCTAATACACAAAATCAACTGGCCTAATACACAACTCAACTTTATAAATATTCTGTGTCGTTAGCTCGAAAGTTAAAACCTGAAATGTTCCCTGGCAATACTTACGGCAACAAGATCGGCATGTTCCTGGGTGTATTTGTGAGTAGCCTCAGCTCTTAATTTATTCAGTTCAGTGGTCCCAGAAAATGTCCAAAATCTCAGCTGTGTGCTTGTTGGAAACATATTTGACGATCAACCCAACAATGAAACATCCAGTTTCTGTGACTCTGAAATAAGCAAGACAAATTTGTACATGCATACCAGGAGTAAAGATGTGAGAAACACAACAATAGTCCATAAACCAAGGCTAACCAAAATCCTGTTAAATACATTTACCAAAGTTTAAATATCAACGATTTGAAGTTTTACATTTTTTTAGCACTTTATCGACTAAGGTGTTCAAAAAGTGAAAATCTTACTTAATTTTGGAGAAATATTTGTAAATGCAGTCAATCTCCAGTACACACCCATATGACACTAGATTACAAGAATCCAGGGATTCAAAGCATGGGCTTGTAATATGATATTAAGCTGAAACAAAGTTGTAACATGCACAGAAAAACTGGTATCTTTCTCTGCTAGAAACCGAAGGCTAGCTTGTACATGACACGATTCCTTGAAATTCCGTTCTGGTTCGCTTTTCATCTGCCACGCCATTGTGCCTTATCCAGCAGCAGTATCCATTGAACTGTTGAACCGAAGTCCGTCACCCCCAAGTTGGTTTTTATGAGCTGGTCATAATCCGAAAAGGTTCACCATTTGGGGATGTTGACATAAAGTATACACAATTATCCTCAGTCCAGTGTTTATACCTCTGAGTGGCTGAAAGCTGAGGTGTATGAGACTGAATACCCCTTCTGTTGACACCAGACAGCTGGACAGGGTATACAGGATAAACAATGATATCACAATTGCCAGATAATTTATCAGCATCAATAAAACAAGTCTGAGGATGAAACTGTTTAGTGTTGAAGTAATCGACGAAAATATCGCCGATAATCATTGCCACTATCAACATCGATTTTGTTTTTTTGCAACAATTCAAAATCGATTTGGTCTCTTTCTAATTGTATAAAGACTATTTGCTCCACAGAGAGCTATCACCCATCATTTTAAAGCTCTTGAAGAGATCTATTTAACATACATATGAAGAATTATATCTGCACTGATTGTGTTACAGTGCAATAATTGTCAAGATTGAGGTTATTTCTGAGTAAGAAAAATAATCGATTTAGAATCATCGGATCGGAAGGGTCATCCGATAATCGATAATGAAAATCACACCGATTCCCATCACTAATTAACTGTTACACCCTGTTTGTCTTTGGAGGGTACGGGAATATACACTACTTAGCCCTCCATACACCACTCAGCCTTCGGTTTCGTAGTGTATGGAGTCCTTCGTGGTGTTTATTCCCGTACCTTCGAATCAAGCAGGGTATAACTGATATTATCCTCAGTCCAGTGTGAATCCTCGATTCTGATTGGTTGAGAGCTGAGGTGTATGACACCGTACACCCTGTCTGTCTTCACCAGACAGGGTGTATGAGATAAACAATGATGTCACAATTGCGACCACAGGATTGTTATGATGTCATCATTGTGGCAACAATTGTCATGATGTCACAATGCCACTGTTTAAGCCATTGTGACATCATCCTGGTGGCAGTACTGGTGATGACGTCACAATGCTATTCCTTTATTACTGAAAGACATTTCAGACTCAGTTTGCAAGAAAATCTATGGGCATCAATAAAACAAGAAGTCTGAGGATAAAACCGTTACACCATGCTCGTTTTTCGAGGGTACGGGAATATACACCACTCAGGCCTCCATACACCACTCAGCCTTCGGCTTCGTGGTGTATGGAGTCCTTCGTGGTGTATATTCCCGTACCCTCGAAACGAGCAGGGTGTAACTGATAGTACCAGGTAAATTGTTTTCTAGTTGGTTTATACCACTTACTGTGCCACTTGACTTGATCATACCAATTAGATCATCAACATTTAAAAGTGTCAGAGAAAAAATTATCTCCGGAAGTAATCAGTAGTGGTGGCTGTGGTGTAGGGTGCTGCCTTGTTGACACACATCAATCAAATGACTGCCACTCAAGAAGGTGAACAGGGCCGTAGGCTGGGCTGAATCCATTGGGGGGGTGGGGCAGAGACCAGTTCGGGGACATGCGCCTCAGAAAATCCCGAAAAAAAAAGAAGAAATATTTACATGTAAATTAAATTAATACCCCCCCCCCCCGTGAAAAATTAGTGCCCCCCCACCCGAGTTGGCTTGTCACCTACTTAGCCACACATAAATGATTCTTAGCTTCGCGGACCCGCCGACACAATAGATTTCCTGCCGATGGGAAAAAGAAAAAAAGTAGTTTTTTTTGACATTATACAAAAAATTCTTTTCACTTTTTTTTTTGTCCTACCGACCGACCCTAGAAAAAGTGCCTTGAAGTTCGGACATATCTGCCGTCCGGCCCAGATAGACCTGGCGCACTATTTAGTTTTTAGTGATGCACGGATAGTGAAAATAGCCGGATACCGGATAATCCGGCAACACCAACTGCCGGATACCGGATAGCAACCGGATAGTTGGAACCGGATAGTAAACATGCGCAAAAGGAAGTTTTTCGGCATTTGTGGTTGATTATGAATATTTTTTATGAAAGCTGAGACATATCGGTCCGGCAGGAGGACTGTTCCTCCGATGGAATTTTTTTCGTTTTGATCTGTAACTGAATTCTGATTTTGAAGATGGTGAAATAATGTTGTTGACTCTGTCGTGGTTACGTTCCTTTGGTTATTATCAAAATTTTAGCCTTTCATTAAGTTTTGAACATGCCAGATATCCGGTTCTGATATCCGGTTCTTATGCCCTCATTTTGCCGGATACCGGATATCCTGCAAATTCCACTATCCGGCCGATACCGCCATTACTACCGGATACTAGGGTTGGGTTCGATGCATCGATGCATCGATGTATCGTCGTCAACTTGGGGGCGATCCTGGTATCGTGAGCATCCAGAATCGCGAAAAACGGACAATTTCAACATCGTCAGATTTCACAATACTTTGCAATCGTCACATTAAAATCACGATACTTTCAAAATAAGCAATACACACCTTGAAAACCCTATTTTGCGGGCTCAACATTCACATCTGCTTACAGGAGCCATCATAATCCAGTAAAACAACATTTTATTTCAAAGTTAACAGAAAAACGAAGTTTCTCAATCCATCACTGTATTTATTGGGTTTGGCCCGTGATGCAACCCAAGCCACCTGGTGTAAAGTTGAGTCATTTCCCACCAAAACATAGTGTGCACAGCAATCCCTACCATTGGAAGAATCGCGATTTAGTATTTTATCCTCAGTCCAGTGTGAATCCTTGATTCTGATTGGCTGAGAGCCGCGGTGTATGACACCGTACACCCTGTCTGTCGTCACCAGACAGGGTGTATGAGATAAACAATGATGTCACAATTGCAACCATAGGATTGTTATGACGTCATCCTTGTAGCAACAATAGACATGACGTCACAATGCCATTGTTTGAGCCATTGTGACATCATCCAGGTGACAGCACTGGTGATGACGTCACAATGCTGTTGCTTTGTTACTGAAAGACATTTCAGAGTCAGTTTGCAAGAAAATCTATGGGCATCAATAAAACAAGAAGTCTGAGGATAAAACCGTTACACCCTGCTCGTTTTTCGAGGGTACGGGAATATACACCACTCAGGCCTCCATACACCACTCAGCCTTCGGCTTCGTGGTGTATGGAGTCCTTCGTGGTGTATATTCCCATACCCTCGAAACGAGCAGGGTGTAACTGATAGTATCGCCAGTCAGTATCGTGATACTTTATTGGATTGCATGATGCTTAGATGATAAGTATCGTGGAGGTATTGAATTCCAGGGGTGGTATCGTGATAAGTATTGGATCCCTCAACCCCAGGCAATACCCAACCCTACTAGATACTGTGCCGGATATCCGTGCATCCCTATTAGTTTTTACCCAGGTAGGCCTATTCGTCATTTTCTCCCAAGCTTTCATAATCCTTTAGCATGAGCCCTTGCCTTGGCGAAATAACATCATACGATACAAAAGCTTTTAAAAGTCTTTATGAGCAGTTAGCTTCAAATTTAACCATTCTCAAAGTTTGTATACCTATATTATCGCCCATTTCCAAACTCGCCGCGCTTTGTTTTCAAAGATATTTCTTTCAATAGACCATGCAACCGTCAAATTAGAGGGATCTTTAGTAGCCAAATGCACTACTTACACAATTTGGGTTGTTTCTTTCACATGAATGTCCAAATATCATCTAATTCAACGCTGAGAGAACTGTTGGCAAGAACGCCGGTCCCGAATTCTGTCACAGCACAGGGGGCGCTGAACTTCATTTGCTCACGAGGTGGCTGACAGGTAACAACAACATGAAAGTTGTCCAACAACTTTCTGTGTTTAAATGCTTTAATACCACTGGTCAGAACCCCGGCCACGTTCAAACACTACTTTAATTGAATGCTCAAAACATGTGGCCTATCAAAAGAATAATGACAGTGAAAGATATTCTAAATTGCCCAGCTGCACACATGCAGTTTGGTGGGGGGAGGTGATGCCATGCCTTAAATCAAGAGTGAAGTGCCAATACACAAATAGGCCTATCAATCAGATGGTGCTGCTATGCCTATTTTAGGTCAATGTATGTTCATCAATTATTAAGAGTAGCGGGTACTCTGGGCTTTCTGTTTCATTCGCCATTGTCTGTGACAACCAACTGAACCCACCAACGAAATTAGATTCCGAGTCCCGACCTGCCCCGAACTAACACCTGACATTGGACAGCTGGATACACTATAATCTATCTAATAATTTTGATTTTTTTCAGATGGCAGAATCAGATAATTCACCAGGTGCCGAACAAGAGGTGGAAGACCAGGATGGGACTTCTGACCACCAGGCATTGCGGGACACCATGGAGTCCATGTTTCAAGACAGATTTACAGAGTCCGATGAGATCTTCATGAAAACTATGGCTGTTCCCCTTGCTCCACCTCCAGCCGTTCAAAACTGGTACACAAGGCCGAAACGTACTTTTGATTGGACAAGGTTACTATAATTCATGTTTTTTTAAACCTTTACATTGATGTTATGATGAATGATCTTGCAATTTGTAATTACAAATCTTTTGACTCTTTATGAAGGTTGCTGATATTTCCAACAGTTTAATAGGAAGCCAAAAATGTACACATGCCAAAAATTTCTAAGGTATCAAATGTTCGGCATTGCATTTCAGATCTTAGCAAAGAATATGGAGACCAGATAAATTACTTGAGGTCCTTCTAGGGTTAACCTTGATTAATATATAATTCAACTGCATTTATTAAAACAGATCTAGAGCAACAAATTAATATTATTGTACAGTACTTTTGCAGTATGGCAGCTTTGAAAAGATTTTCTATGGAACATTCCTTGTTAAAGCTAGCAAATTTCTTTACTATCACTGAGCTAATGAAGCATTTTACTTATTACAGAGATAGAGACAACAGAGGCAGGGGCGGTCGTGGCCGAGGAGGCCAGCATTATGGTGGGAGACCACACTACGCTGGATCTCGAGACAACTATAGTCGGGATTATAACCGAGATGGCTACAATGACAGACAAAGAGGCCACCATCACAGACAAGACAACAGACATCACCCATATCAAAGAGGAAGAGACCAGAGACATGGTGGTCACTACCACGGACATAATCAAGGAAATTGGAACCAAAGTCGTCACTGACAAATGTGGACTCTTAGCCACAAAAATACCTTTCATTCCATGCTCATTGACTTTGTTACAATGTTCAGTTTTTGTATGCCTTCCAGAAAGCTAACCTTTGCTTAATACGGCAAATGAAAGTGAATCTTATACAGTTCATCTTTAGCAAAATAATGTTTCTTTTGAGATTTAATTTATATGACAGTAGAATCGACTTGGTAAAAGTACAGAAATATCTGAATTCAGGAAATAACACAAATATTTAGTTGCAATGTATATTGAGAGACAGTTGGATCAATTAAAATTGTATTGCTGCCATTTTCAGATCTATACATTATAGTTATGTACAATCAAGTATTGAGGTAAATTAACTGGTCTGATAAAACATTGCTGATAATTTTTTAAAGACAAATTCATAAAATTGTATAAACAATGTACAAAAAAATAAATAATTGTAAATTACAACAGAAATTGTCTAAAACTACTATCACAGATGAGACTAGAGTTCACAACCAAGGCAGATCATTTGCGTTTGGATGGTAATGGTGAGGGCATCTGCGTGTGTCGCGTGACCAAAGCTATCGGTCTGTGTAAGGAATGAGTGTCATCTTTCTCATAGTCCATGCTTGCACTGATTTGTAGAGGCCTGTGGCCGCCCTCTCTCACATGAGTCCGCCTGTTTTTCAGCGCTTCTCGAAAGCCAGAAACACTTCCCGTCGAAACAAAACTTTTAACAGACTCGCTGTCACTGGCATCAGTTGTGTCAAGGTCAACGTTCTTGAAGGAGACTCTGCAGCCTTCCTTCTTGTTCAACGAAGGTTGGCTTCTTTTCGTTGAAGTAACTTGTGTCACTCGATGCTTCACTGTTTCTTGGTGGTCACGAGACTGTGGCAGCTTATGGAAGGACCAGTCTCTTTCAGTCACATGCGACATATCACAGTCGCTTTTCTCGGCTGCATCAGCAACGTTTGGCATCGACTGAGACTTGCTGGGTGGTGATCCAGAAAGCCATATCCTACACCTTGCAAATGACCAGTTTTTGGCTGTCGCCGAAATGTGAGGTTCCGCAATTCTGTGCTGGTCATTGGTTTGCGCTGTTGCTGTTCAGTGTTACTGTTATTTAAACAATCATCAGAATTGGATTTCATTAGCGAGTAGCTGTCCTTAGTTTGAAGTTTTGATTGAAGTTTACTTGGCAAACTTTTCAACTTGTGATTGCTCTCTGGAACGACATTGACCTTTTCATGGACGGAGGTCTCTCTTGAGCCGTTACGCTTAGAGGCGGAGTTTGTTATGGGGTTATATTTATCAGAGTCAAGGATTTGAAGATCCAGTTTGTAATACTTTTTTCCTGGCTTATGGCCCTTATCCGTTGTGGGAGGAGAAAAACCAGGCACTGAGGGGTCAGCACTTGCCCCCTTTTCCAACATATGTCTGTGTTCGGGAGACAAGTGAGACAGGAGTTCGCTGGGAGTGGCCCATGCATTTGATGCTGATGAGCAAACGCTTTCTCCAGTGCTCAGCATCTGTGACATGGCATCATTGTCCTTATGATTTTTGTTGAAGTGTTCATGACGGGCGGAAAAATTCACACCTGAGTGACCTGAGGCGGTCAAGTTTTTAACCTCTTGCTTATCCTTGCTCATAGAGTTACTTTTTGCAACAGTCGAGTGCCTAGGTCCGTCTTTACTAACTCGACTAGCTTGCGTGTTACTTTGCTGTCCATGACTGCGTTTACTGAAACTGGGATATTCGTTGGAAGGCAATGGTGTCTTGTATGTGTAACTTTGGTGGTCATGCGATTGTCAGCCTGTATTCCTTGTGAGCAGTTGGAGTTTACTGTGCTTGAGCGTTGATCGGAAGTGTACCTGAATCCTTGTTTGGAAGATAGTGACGAACAAGTGCTGTCTTTTTCAGGCATGTTACGCAGCATTTGCTCCATGTGCGACATCAACACAGCTTTGTCTTCCCTGCAAAATAAAAAAGTTCATTTACAATATCCTCACATTTTGAGTGATGAGCAACCCCCTTTGCAAAAGCAGATTTAAGGAGTTCATATTCATAACAGGATTAACTTGCTTGCAGGTTTAAACAGAAATATTCTATGTGACTTTCAGGCTACAGCAAAAAGTGTCATGATTTGATCAAACAAATTCAGAATTACTATCATTGATCAGAAAAATCTCAGCATCCTTTCAATCGCATGTGGCATAAAGCTAGAGGGTGCCTTGCACTGTGATGTTCTATGCAGAGGCAAGTAAAAGACCTTACACTCTTGCCGAGCACTCGCAGCATTACCTTATCATTACATCTGCTTCTGAAAGCTACTTATATAAGCCGGATCAGATTTCTGAGTTGGCAATGAGACATTGAAACAACAAAATCAGGAATAGGAATTACGTACCCATCAAAATTGTCCAGAAGTTTGTCAAGACACCTCAAATAATATTTTCTGAGCCGTTTGGCAGTGAAGTGTCTCTCACGCAACACTTCTTGACGGACTTTTCCAGCTGCCTCCTCATTGGACTTGGAGACATGCTGCATGACATCCTCTGAAAAAGAGAGAGGACAAACATTCGAGTTAGTGCTTCAGGAATTATGCTTGGATACAGTATTTTTTTATCCAAAAATCCATGCATTTGATATCAAGACAATAAGACGATGAAGACAACATACTTCTTATTTTGGTGATGATTTCCAAGTAGTAACTTCTCATTTCATCGAGAGAACCAGGGTTGGAAGAATCTTTTGTCTGCAAAAGAGAAACATTATGATACCTGTCTCAGGAAGATTTTCGATTGACAGTGAACAAGTAAGTTCTTCTGAACTTTGTGAAAAAAAACCTAAGTACCTGAGTACAAGCAGTTCTCTTTCTTTTTGGGGTTTCTTTGTTGGCACCTTCGATTTGCATTTCAAGCATTTTCTCCTTCATAGTTTCCATGGCAACAGAATATTCTCTCTCCATAGATTCCTGAAAAATATTCCAGTTCAAATTAATTCCACTCAATATGAAGAATTTACATTTAATACAGCATGCCATCAAGTAACTATTCATAATTGATATGTACCTGAAGAGCCTGTAACTGCATCTGTGTTCCTGTTCCAGCAGCTTTCAGCTTGTTCTCCATTCTTTTCAATTTGTCGGTCATTTCCATGAGCCTCGTCTTGTACGACTTGATCATGTGCGCATGTTCCTTCTCCGACTGCGAGTAGGCAGAAATCGCTTCTTGCTTTTGCGCTTCTGTTTTCTCCAAGCGATGCTCCAAGTCCTGTCGTTGCTCAACCACTTGCATCTGTGAATCAAGAGGCATAGAAATAACATTAGCTTTGAAACAGTGCAAAAGAATGATCACAATGTCATCATCAAGCATTTTGGTTCCCTGTTCTACGGTTCCACTTGTCTCATGACAAAAATAATGGTCTATTCATCAGGGACAACAGCAGATTTTAGGGACATAAATGGCCCTTTAAGCAGTAAGCTGGGGATGCACATAAATGTCCCTGTCATCCGGTAAGGGTTAAAGGAGATATTATTGCTTGTTACTAATCTTCACTTCACCCCTTCGAGACATACCTGTACTTTATGCAATTCTTGTTGAATCTCTCCGATCTGCTGCTCCCTCTCCTCCAGATCTTGCTTGAGTTGTCTCACTTCTTCGTTGAACTGATCTTCCTGTTGTTGCATCTGGTGCTGCATTTGAGCCACTTCAATGTTTGAGCCATTTTCTGTCAACTCTTCCCTCAGTTGGTTCAGTGCATGGTCAAGGTGCCTCTGTGGGTTGAAAGTGAAGCAATGTGTGACATTTTGTGTAATATATATATATATATATATATAGGTCTTAATAGAAGAAGATGGATGGAAGATCTTCACACCCTGTATTTATGCACTTGGTAGGCTAATTAGGACAGGAGGAGGACACGGCAATGAAGTGAAGGATGATTGAAACTGCCGTCCAACATAGCCTAATTATTATAACAAGTTCCTCACTTAATTCTTAGAACATTGGTCAGTTTCAGCATTGAAAGCAAGACATCATGCTGGTTATCTACATTCCCATACCTCATGCTGGGCCTGCAGCTCCTGAATGGCCTGATGGTGCTGTTCATGCAACCGTTGGCATTCCACTTCAACGTGATTCTCTGCTTCCTTCAGCATCTTCTCTCTGTCCATGTTCCACTCCATCTCTTGTTCTGTCATTGCTTCCTCGAATTTCTGAAATAGCAGACATGTTTGGCGATAAGATCGACTGTTACTTTTAAAATCATCATTATTTCTGCAACCTACTGTTAAGGGTGGAAGACTTCATATATATGATGAAATAAAGATTATATTTTCCTTTCATAAATCAATGCCCAATTTTCTCGTTACATCAACATTTTACCATGCTTTCATTTTGCCAACTGAAGTTGGATTTTAACTAACATCTAAGACTGAATAAGGTGTTTTCTTATGCAGTATTTTTAATGGAGGTGTGTACACATCTCCATTTATGCAGTCACACAAGAGAATGGGAAGTTTTGGCGGGAAATTTGAAATTTGAGCATTTTCAGAACGTCTTTTGGGCCCTGACTTAGCCATTTTGTTTGGAGGTGTTTGGTGTCAAGTCATGCACTTAGCTTGATTATAGAGCATGCATCTGGCATAGGAATGAATCGCAGACATGTTGTAATTTGGATGTGTCTTCCTTTACAACCTGCTTGGATCCACTGCAGGCAGCATCACACATAGCCGTATTGGCCACTGTGCCTAAACTCTGGTACTTGTGTATATGATATTTTGCACATGAATGGGTCTTATAGCATATATGTGCCATTTGGTGTTCATATTTAAGCAATTGGTACAGTTTTTGTAAAATATTGAAAATTAAAAAAAAAAATTTTTTTTTTCGTTTCCCGAACAGAGATCCGAAATGGTTATACCTATGGGCATGAAAATCTACCATAATATGCATTAAATACCCTCAATGTGCCTCTGGGGGTCTAAATGCTCGTTCAAAAATTAATAACAGAAAATTCAGCAAAAATTTGGAAAAAATGTAATTTGTTTCAATGCTCCATAATTCCGTCTATTTTGGAGTTAGACCTCTGAAATTTTGCATTTAGATATCTTAATTATACCTCTTTTAAAAACTTAACTCATTTGGAGGGCCAATCTGATAAAATTTTAATAAAAACAAAAAAAAGGAAAAATTAGAATTTCTGATATTTTTCTCAAATTTTGGCTTATTGTAAATTTATGCTAGTGAATAAATTGGCAGACTTAACAAATATTTTGGTTAAACATATTTCGGTAGGCCTAAGTTTTATAGCCATATATAGTTTAGTGTTAACTTTTGTGTTGGAACTCAGTTTTGTCAGAGTCCATTGGATATTGATGGATGTCAGTAACATTGTATCCAGTGTTCCATACTGAGACAACTAATTCTATTAGTGGATCGTGTATGTCTAAGATTCCCAGTCTTCTCATCTCATAATCACATGATGGTCTCCAAAATGATTGTGTAGCTTCTTCCACAAAAAGGGGGTTGAGCTACCTGGCAGATGACAAACATTTCCATGCATCATTTTAAAGCTCTTTCCAAGTTCTTTAATGAAATGTATTCAATTTTACGTATTAACTATGCCACATGGCCATTTTGTGGCTTGAAAATGGATTATCTGTAAAAATTCTGAAAATTAGCTCACAATATATATATAGGCCTATATATTAACAACAGCTGGTTCTCGGCACTGAGGAAATTGTCATTTTTTGGGGGATATGAACTTAGGAAACTACTCAACCTCCATTTTGAACCCCTGGGTTCTTGTTATAATTTTTGTCAACCAGGTTTTGATTGAAATGCAATTGATGTTGAATATGCTCCATGTATTACGCTGTGTAATTTCATCTTACCTGCTGCCACCTATTTCTAGCTTCTTCAAGGGCCTTGTAAAGAGCCTGGCGATGGGTAGCAGCCTGCTCTTCCTTTTCCTGTTCATTTTTCTCGTGAAGTTCTGCCAGTTTTGCTTTCCAGTGCTGTTCAATTTCATCTGCAGTCTGGAACAGAAATAAACTGTCATGCGGTTTCTACATTTTGATGTTTTATAGCAAGCCAATTAGAGAGCCCTCATCTCCATGAAAGCTCCTTGGTTGAATTCCTGGTTAAAAATCATTTGTGAAGTTTTCTGAATTGTAATCAACATCCTAACTGAATGGGTCTGTCATGAGACTTAAAATTTACATTTTGTATGTGTCTATGCTAGGTTAGAACAGACCCATCATTATCTAATAGTGTAAATAATTACTTTGCTAACTCATTTATCTCATACCTCTTTACTTTGGTTCATGACATCTTGCTTTTCTCTAAGCATCTTGATCATGTCTTCATATTTTGTTGTTAATTCTCGTTTTTCCTTCTCATTTTGTTCTTGGCACGTTTTCAAAGCCTTGTTCAAAGCCTCCTTGTGGTCAGCCATGAAAATCTTGTAGTCCTCGTCGAGTTTGCTCTGAAATGAATTTTGCAATTAAGGCTACAGTTCTACATGTGAGTTTACACAATACACAGTATTATGTAACTATTGGCTTACAAGTTACAACCTGTTAATGCCAAACCTCAACCTGGTGTTCAGTGTTAGATTATTCATTCACTTTTACAAGGTAAAAGCGAGATTGGTCATTCTATGTTAATTATTTCTTCATATGATTACTTCCTATCCAAAGACCAAAGAAAAGTTCATGAGAAATAGTAGTGGAACAGAGTAGAATGCATCCACTTACTCTGGCTTCTTGCACTGCCAGTTTCTTCTCTTCATCTTTGGCTTGAATTAGTTTCATTTTTTCTTTCTGCCATTCTGAGGAACTTATGGTATCACTGGTCTGAAATGATATGTAACCACATCATGAGCTATTCGACTTCTGAATAATTTGCAAAAATACACAGCCAGCGAAGCCATCAACATCATACTCTAATCTCTACTCACCCGAGGTGATGATCTGTTGTTTTCTAAAAATTTGGGCAATTCATTTTGACGCCATTCCGCATGAGCCTCCTCGATCTTCTCTTTCAGGATATCGTCATGTTCACGCATCCAATTTTCTTGGGCTGAAACAAATACAAGTAAATTATATAAATCTAAGAAGGACATGGCATAGTACGTGTACTGAGGATCTGAGTATCTCCATTTTCCCATCAGTCTATTGACAAGCATCAGTAATTACCTTTCTCAAGAGCCGACTGAACCTCTTCCTCCACCTTCTTCGACCACTTCTCATCACACTCTTCTATTGCAGATTTCAGGGCAGCTTCCTTCTCTTCTTCCTGCTGTTGGATCCATAAAGTCTTAGCCAACACAATCTGAAATTGGAAAAGATACCGGTTTATTCATGTAATACATCATTAAATTAGCTGCGGGATACTTAATTTAACTGACAAAGCAATCAGTAAAATTGCAGTAAACCTGTCAATGCATCTTTACGGTTGGATTTTTAAAAGTGTTTTGGATGGTCCAACTCTGAAATCTGAAATGATCACTATTTATACATGTATTGCTTTGGTGACTCTACCTCTGTTTCTACACTGTTCTTGAAAGTTGCTTCTTGCTCCTTCATCCATTTCTCCTTGGCAGTTTCCAGAGTCCCCAAACTTTCACTGGTCAACTGTTCCTTCAGGCTTTCTACTTCTTTCATTCTTTCTTCTTCCAAATCCGCTTTTACCTGGAGAGAAAAGATGACAGAAATATAAAGTTATACATAATACAGCATACTGCAGTGATAATTATTACTCTCACCAATTTCATGCATTGCAAAAATTCAACATACTCTTTCCAAATCTTGAGTTAATTTCTCGTCCCATTCTTTGTTCATCTGGTCCTCTAGTTCATCTTTTTCATTGCAAGCCTTTACATAAAGCTCTTTCACATCATCTAGTTCACTTTTGGTCTCTTCCAGTTCAAACTTGAGTTGACGACAGACTTCATCCAGGCGCTCTTTTTCTTCCTCAAATTCTTTTTTTGCCTTCATCTCTCCAAGCTTCTTTCATTGATTCAAAATGCTGGTTCATTGCCTCTTCACAGCTGGAAAAGTTAAATTTTCAAGAAACTTTACTACTAGAAGCTGAACAATTTATCATTACGAGAAAGGATCAGCCATTGGGGTGATGATATCAACGCAGATGTCATAAATTGTTGGGAGGGTGTCAATTTATGTTTGATCTTGAATATGATTAAGACTGAATAAATGGTCACAGTAGTTTTCTGATTGCACAACTTGTCAAACTAGACGGAGCATATTTCCATATGCAAGACTAGCAGGGGTCGATCCGCAGTTTGTTCACCTCATCACTGACTGACATTACTGGCTGACATCATCGGCTGACATCACCGGCTGACATCATCAGCTGACATCATCATATAACCGGCTGACATCAGTGGCTGACATCACCGGCTGACATCACTGGCTGACATCAGTGGCTGACATCACCGGCTGACTAGGGATGTCATCGAAAACAACTTTTTTTCGATGCGATAATCGACAAAATCTTTTCAGATGCATCGAATGTATCGATACTTTTTCGTACATCTAAGAAACGCAAAATACAAGCTTTATTGTTGAGTTATCCACAAAAAATCACAAGATTTCGGAATTTTCGTCATCCACGTCTTCCATTTTGAATCACATTGTCTTGTTTACGAGATTTCAACCGAGAGCAGAGCAGTGATGGCCCGCTTTTGATTTAAACAACGTGGATTTTACTCGATCTCTTGCTATATTCCTCAATAAATACGCTAAATGTGGTGGAAATAATATATCGATACTTGTGGTATTGTATCGATACAGTATCGATACAGACGACTTTTCCGATGCATCGATTCTGGCCGTATCGATGACAGTCCTACGGCTGACATCACCAGCTGACATCACCGGCTGACATCACCACCTGACATCAGTGCCTGACATCAATGGCTGACAACCAGCTGACGTCAGTGGCTTACATCAGTGGCTGACATCAGTGGCTGACATCACCAGCTGACATCACTGGCTGACATCACCGGCTGACATCAGTGGCTGACATCAGTGGCTGACATCAGTGGCTAACATCACCGGCTGACATCAGTGGCTGACATCACCGGCTGACATCAGTGGCTGACATCAGTGGCTGACATCACCGGCTGACATCACTGGCTGACATCAGTGGCTGACATCAGTGGCTGACATCAGTGGCTAACATCAGTGGCTAACATCACCAGCTGACATCAGTGGCTGACATCACCGGCTGACATCAGTGGCTGACATCACCGGCTGACATCAGTGGCTGACATCAGTGGCTGACATCAGTGGCTGACATCAGTGGCTAAAATCACTGGCTAACATCACTGGCTGACATCAGTGGCTGACATCACCGGCTGACATCAGTAGCTGACATCGGTGGCTGACATCACCGGCTGACATCAGTGGCTGACAGCAGTGACATCAGCGGCTGACATTAGCGGCTGACATCGCTGACATCAGTGGCTGACATCAGTGGCTGACATCAGTGGCTGACATCAGTGGCTGACATCACCGGATGACATCAGTGGCTGACATCAGTGGCTGACATCAGTGGCTGACATCACCGGCTGACATCACCGGCTGACATCAGTGGCTGACATCAGTGGCTGACATCAGTGGCTGACATCACCGGCTGAATCAGTGGCTGACATCAGTGGCTGACATCACCGGCTGACATCAGTGGCTGACATCACCCGCTGACATCACCGGCTGACATCAGTGGCTGACATCACCGGCTGACATCACCGGCTGACATCAGTGCCTGACATCACCGGCTGACATCAGTGGCTGACATCACCGGCTGACATCAGTGGCTGACATCACCCACTGACATCACCGGCTGACATCAGTGGCTGACATCAGTGGCTGACATCACCGGCTGACATCAGTGGCTGACATCAGTGGCTGACATCACCGGCTGACATCAGTGGCTGACATCAGTGGCTGACATCAGTGGCTGACATCACCCGCTGACATCAGTGGCTGACATCAGTGGCTGACATCACCGGCTGACATCAGTGGCTGACATCACTGGCTGACATCACCAACTGACATCAGTGGCTGACATCACTGGCTGACATCAGTGGCTGACATCACCCGCTGACATCACCGGCTGACATCAGTGGCTGACATCACCGGCTGACATCACTGGCTGACATCACTGGCTGACATCAGTGGCTAACATCAGTGGCTGACATCAGTGGCTGACATCACTGGCTGACATCACCGACTGACATCAGTGGCTGACATCACTGGTTGACATCACCAGCTGACATCAGTGGCTGACATCAGTGGCTGACATCAGTGGCTGACATCAGTGGCTGACATCACTTGTTGATATCACTGGTTGATATCCCGGCTGACATCACTGACTAACATTGATTGACATCATTGACCATATCATAACTATCAATAGGGGAGCTCCAAAACACAGAGAGAACTCCCAATAAGAAGAAGAAGAAAGTGTAGCCACCTTGTGTAAATAGACAGTACTACTACTGTGGTTGCCATGGAGATGGTAGACTCGGAACTGGACGACACCTAGTATCCCTAAAGACTAGCCCTGCTAGTCTAATAATTTGAACTTACGCAAGAAGAGCTTGTCTCTTGTCTTCGTCAAACTGACGCACCATCTCAGCCATCTGAGCACTCAACTCTCGGTTGAATTCCTTCGTCTGACTTTCACTCTCTCCTATTTCTTCAATGCGCTTTTCAAGATCCTGGAAAAAGAAAGGATATAGCCTGAAGGTATATATATGTGTAAGACGTCAATTTTAAAAGAGCATAAACTTTTGAAGAGCTCATTTGGGTTCTCAAAAATCATCCATCACAGCCGTAATCACCTTAATTTGAATTAAGAGATCATCTCTCTCAGTTGAGAGGTTCTCCATTTGACGCTGCAGTTTTGTTTCTTTGTAGCTACTTCCACCGGAATCCATTGTCTTCTTAACATCCTCATAATCCTTTAGCTGTTCCTGAAAAACAATTTTGATGGTTTTTTAAAAGAAGCAAAACAAAAAAGACTGTTACTGCAAATTCTAACTGTCAGATTAAAGTACTATGAAAATTTCATATCGTAAAAACACTCTCTTGTTCATACCTTTGCCTTGGTATATTGCTGCTGCAGCTCTTGCAGTTCCGATATTGTTTTTTGGTTCGTGTTCCTGACCACTCGCAATTCTTCTTGTAACAATCCAGCTTGGTGACGCTTGTTTCGATAAAGGTTTACACACCGTTCCAGTTCATGTTTCAAGCTTGCAACACTTTCTTCCTTTGATAATTTTCCAGTGTCTCTGTTGAAGTAATAGAAATCTGAACATTAGAGGTGCAACTCGCAACATATTACGTTCCATAGATGTTTTCCTTACAAGTATTGAAACCAGGGATGGATGGACGCATCACCGGGATGATTGGGGCCTTACATCCTGCATTTATGCACTAGGTAGGCCAATTAGCAATGAGATGAAGGATGATTGAAACAGCCATCAAACTTAGGCCTAGGCGACCCGGCAAGAGCTGGATTCGAAAACCGGGACCCAGCGATTGGCAGTCCAGCACGCCACCACTAGACCAACCCTCCCCCTAGTCAAACCAGGGAAAATAGTCCAACTATACAAGTATACATCAACAGCCAATTTCGCAGAGAAGCTCAAATTTTATTTCAGGTTTTTTTATCTTCAAGTTTTATTTCAGGTTTTTTTATCTTCAAGTTTTATTTCAGGTTTTTTTATCTTCAAGTTTTATTTCAGGTCTTTTTATTAATGTCCTGTGTGTCAGTGTATTTCAACTTTGTTAAGAAATGAAAAGTTTGGTTTAAATCATTTTCTCATTCACATACCCCATAGATTCGGGAGTGTTGAAGTCAACAGGACCTGGGGTCCTGGCTTTCCTCAGTCCAAGTTGCGCAAAGGAGTCTTCAGCAGAATACTGTTGTGCGGCTGGGGTGCTGGTCATCCCACTCGGCAAGACACCAAATGTTGATGCTGATTCATAGATGGTCAGTTGCTCCTTCAAGTCTCTTATTTCATCCTAATAAGCAAAGAAGAGACAATCAACTCCCTGTATAAACAATCCTTGCTCACAAACTATACTTTCCTACTAACACTTCAATCTTTATCATCTTTTTAACTAACCTGCAGAGCATTGTTGAGATCTTCTGAAATTGATTTAGCAGCAACGGCTTCTTGCAGTTGGATTTTCAACCGACTGGATTCTTGACCACTGTCTGAAAAAAGAAATAATTTTTTTTTAATTTCAAGTTCATTGAAACTGTAAAGATTTTTTATTTAAATCAGACTCAGTGTCGGCCATGTTCTTACTTGATTCAAGGAGTTGTTGGCATTGTCGTTGACTCTCCTCCAAGCTACGTGTCAGTCTGTTGATTGTGTCTGCCTTGCTTATTTGTGCTTCCTCTGCTGACTTGCCAAGTTGGTCAATTTGTTTTCTCAGGAGTGAATTTTCATTGCTCTGGTAAAAAATACCACAAAATTGTAATATCACATCACAATAGCGGTTGAATAACCAATAAATGTATCAATTTGTTTTTCGCAAAACAAGGATAAGCATAAACATCTTTAATCATCAAGACAGCAATCCCATAAATACTGACCTTTTCGAAGTTTTCCTGAGACTGTTGATCAAGCTTTTCCTTCAAAGCGATTATTTCCATATCATATTTCTTTTGCATTGCTCCCACGGCACTTTCATGGTGCTGCCTGGCCCTAGCTAGACTGTCGCTGCTTCCTAATTCTATCAACTGCGAATTTAGGGACTCCACTGAAGATTCTGCTGTTTGTAACTTATTCACCAACTGAAAACATAAATTATGTCAATTGACCTAATAAATTTCAACAACAATTTCAGTAGTATCCAACTTAGCCTTGGGTTTAATATTGGCATCAAGCCAATACACATGTAGGACTATGTTATTTGATGCCACTTCATACATATTGATTTCGACCTGAGTTATTGACATATTCAATGAACTGAATGAAGGGTGAAAAATTGTATCAAACCGATCAGATCAGTCGACATGAGAAATTATGTCTATTTTGGTCAGAGCTTATGGTCCAATAAATCACATAGGAACATAACATTAACTCCCGAAGGTGCATCAAATGCAAATAAAATCTTTCTACTGACCTCAGTTTTGGCATCTTGTAATGTCTGTATGGTTGCTTCCATAGCTTTAACTTTCCCTTGCAACTTATTTTCATTTTCCTGACTGTTACTTAGCATACTTTGGCACTGCTCCAAACTTCCCTCAGCACCAAACTTTTCATCTGCAAGAAATAACATTTAAGATTAAATTAAACATTACAACATCCATATGATTGATTTCCATTTATACATTTTCCAATGCAAATCACTCCACCTTGCATGAGAGCCATTTTGTGCTTCAATATGCGGATTTCTCTGGAACTGTCATCTTGTAACTGTTTCAACTGATTATCGAGTTCCTCTATTTTTCTTCCACGTGCATTGTACAAGATTTGTAGCTGGCCGAGTCGACTGTTTTCTGTCACGCCACCTGAAATACATAATACCAAATATTGAAATATCATAACCATCTCTTGAATTGCACAAAATGGAAGTCTGGGGCAGGAAAATTAATTAAACAGTGAAGAACAACTTACCAGCACTGATGAAATCCTCTTGCAGACTTCTTAGCTCTGGTGAATAAGCTGAAGCAGTGGCTGTGTCTCCATTAACTTCCGCAGATGGCATTGTTGTCGTTGTTGTTGGCTTGGGCCCTCTGTACCTCACTCTGTATTCGTCAGCTCCATCCTCTGAGTGATGAGGGACGCTAGGTCCAGTCATGATGGGGTAATTGGAGTAATCCACTGTGTTTCTCACGGCATTTTCATAAGGGTAATTGATAGGATCAGAATTGATTGGTTGATGATTCACCTCATCAGCAGCCCTCATCCCTGGACCAGATGCATTCTCAAAATGTGGCTTATATCCTTGAGGTCCTTGAGGGTTGGCATTATGCATGCTCTGAATATGATTACCCTGGGGGTGGTGATACAAGTTCATTTCATTCACAGTCTTCCCAGCACTTGGAGCACCTGGGGCACTTTGATATTTCTGTCTCTGATTTTCTTGAGCATATCTATCTGACATGTAAGGTGCATGACCAGCAGGGTTGGATTCTTGATTACCAGATTGCATATCCTCGTATGAAGGTCCACCTTGGTCTGGCCAAAGCATGTGTCTGAACATCCAAGGAAAGAAAAGAAGCAACATGTTCAATGTCAGTGTAATAGGCACCTAATTAAACTAAACATACACATCTTTGCCAAAGTTTTTTTCTTTTTAATATTTGTTGACTTTTCTGACCACATATTAATGTCAGCTCTCACTCCCAGCTACATCACCCAACTACACCCTTCAAGAAAATGGATCCAGTATCAAATCATCTAAGCTTGCATGACCTAAGGAGCTTATCAAATGATTGCATAATTGGCCATGTGGCATTAGCCTGTAAACAATGACTGCTGTTGCATAACCGAAAGGCTATTGTCTTGGTGCATGGATCATTGAACATGCATGAGCCAGTAATCTGGGGTAATTGCAATTCACACCTGTCATTGGTGTCAATCAAAGGTGGGCAATACTTTTTTGGGGTGGAGGGTTTGAATCTTGATCCTACCAAGGTCTGTGAAATTTCCACAGATTAAGTCTGTTAGTAGTTGGTCTCTCAAACTACTAAGCTGATTGTAGGATCAACTGAAGCAAGGGTGGAATGCAATAACCTAAGCCTCTTTACACTAAACATTCCACAGGCTCTATACTCAGAGCAGGATCTTTTGTCTTTTTTTCCAAAAGGGATATTATTAGCTCACCTGTCCAGGCAGGGACAGTATGACCACAGGCCAATTAATGAGATTAAAACGGGTAACTGCTGCCCACATAGGGGGTTCTAAATAGTGCTCAGTATGAAATCAGGATCCAATATCATTCCTTAATTGCCAAGGGCTTTTATAACAATTGAGCAACGTATCATAATGCACCATACTAATATGTTACACCAACCATAAATTCCATAACATTGTATTGAAAGTTTGCATGATATTGAAGTGTTGTTTTTTTATCAGCTAGGCCGTTATTTATGAAAACAGAGAGGACCATTTCACTGTGATAAATTCACTCTGTGACTCATGATAGCTGATCATGTGTCATCATCATACTTTTAACAAGAGAACAATAAGGGGCTGTTAGATAATTCATGAACAAAAGAAGGAACAAGAGAAGTTCTTTTGACTTGTTGTATTAAATTGAATTTAGTGTAAGAATCAGATGCATCTATAATAATTTCGTTTGTCAATCTCCTTGAATAAATTACTGAAGAAAGTGCATTATGACATATCATCAGTATTACGAATCACGAAGTGCAATTTTATGATGAAACTGACTACCCAATCCCTATAAAAAATTGACCAGCTGCAAGGGAATATAAGAAAAAAATTATATTAAAATACATACGGTGGCTGGTCACTAACAGATGAAATCTCCGATGAAATATCATGATCAAATGTTGCTTGAGACACTTCCCCTTCCTCATCATCATCATCCTCATCATCTGTGAGTCCATCATCCAAGGCTTGTCTCAACAACGCTTGCAACTGCAACAGCAAAATGCAAGTGAAATAGCAGTTCATTAGTAAAACTCAAATGTTGTGAAAATTTCTATACAAATTTAATAACTGAGAACAAAATATAATGCAACAAAAATAACAAACATTCCAGTATTTCGGAACTCAAACTGGATGAAGCAGTATGCTGGATAATTTTGGAAATAATAATATCATAAAATTTGGAAATACATAGAAAGAAAAAACATGTAATAAATATATTTGAATGGAAGATTATTGTCATTAAAATTTTATTAGACAATATTTTAAAGCCTAGAAAGGGGACAACTGCAGATAATATTTTGAATTCAGAAATACCTCATGCTGTCGCTGCTGCTCCTCCCTTGCAAATTCTGCCTCTTCTTGCTCCTGAAGAGCTTGAGGATCAAAGGACATACTGACACCTGCAGCATCCTCACCAGGATTACCTCTGGCAATATATGCAGAGGGTTTCATTCTGAAGTCATATAGCTTCTTTCATTTATCTAAAAGAAAAAATAATTTATTACAGCAATAGTAATTTTTATATGATATAAATCTGATATTAGCCATGTAATCAATAATTCCACAAAATTAAAATGTAATTCTTTTCATTAAATGTTAGTATGTGGCCATAAGGTATGACAAATCTGTACCATCATTAGTGATGCAGACCGGACCGCCTTGGACCGGTCCGGTCCGCGGTCCAGCCCTGGACCACCAAAAACCGGACCACCTACAAAAAACTGGTCCAGTGTTGGACCGGACCGGTCAAGTGCCGGTCCGGACCGGTCCAGTGATTTTTCATGTCATGAAGAGTATCGCATGAATTTTGTCATCTCCAAAAATGAAATTTATGTCATATAGCTTGTTTTCACCCTCATTTTATCATAATTTTTGAAATGCCGATGGACCGCTTCTGGACCGGTCCAGTAACAAAATCGGACCACCTCATCCTGGATCAGACCAGGACCGGACCACTTTTGTAAATACCGGACCACCCTCTAAAAGGTGGTCCGGTCTGCATCACTAACCATCATACAATGATACATACAACATAGGCCAATACTGGCGATAGGGCCTATAATACCATGTTTAAATTGGCCAATGGCCTTGGATAAGAAGTTATGCTTGTGAGTTGTGTAAACATCTTTTGTACTTTTTAAAACCATTTTAGTGATTTAGCAGTTTAGTCAGTTATGGTTATAGTTACAGTATAGTAATGTTGACATTACACTATATATAAAGTCTTGCCTGCATGTGCACTTCTCTGACAGTTCCAAGTTTGAGTGTCCTTCCTTCTGTACTGTAGTGTAGTGACAATAGCTTAACTGCTTCAGCCAGTGTTGTCTTACTTGTCAGCACACAAAAATCACAGTGATCCAATCGACTGAACAAACAGAACAGTATCCGATCAAAGAACTACATGTTTGGACAGGCGAGTATAAAGACAATGCATGCGCTGGAATTCTGCGTCTGTAATCCCTTGCGATCTGTCAAACTGGGTCACCAAAACAAATACCAAATCTCATAAATTTGCTAAAAACACAGTATTCAAGACTGCCTTTATCCACATGGACGCCGTCATGGGGGCGGTTGACAGTTTTTCCGAAGCACAATCTGACACTGAAACTTCCCGCAGTTATTTCTAGACATGAGGTTGATCTACAGAGATTGCGCACAGAAAATTATCGATTGAGATCTAAAGTCTTCAAAAAGGCCGCCATACAAATCCCACAATGCATCAGAATACACTTATTTTCGTTTTCGCCCTACAGAGGGCTGCGACGTACAGAAGCGCCACGCGGGGAGCGCTAAATTACTGAAAATTGTAACCCCCCCCCCCCCCCAGTGGCGGCCCTAGGGGGAGGGCACGGGGGGCACGTGCCCCCCATATTTGACATGTGCCCCCAGGTGCCCCCCATATGAACTTTCCAACCCTGGCTAAAGTATGCAGTTAGTTTAGAGGGTGCCCCCCCCCCCAGAGAATGGAGTGCCCCCCATGTGCTCCCCCGCTCGAGACCCCCCAGTTACGCCACTGCCCCCCCCCCTCACGTGCCATATTTCTTTAACCTTTTTTTTTTTTTTCATAATAAATATCAGCCAATATGTGTGTCACATGCTAAAGTCAAAAGTTTATGTGGGGGCAGCTCGATCTCATGGTCCCCGGGTGTGTTTAGGAAATTGCTTATAGGTATGCAATAGCGGTCAAGTAGTGGCCTTCAATTATCTATATTTGCCCGCTGCCCTGCCATCTTCCCATCTGCTTGCCAGGATTTGTAAAATCAGGAAAAGGCCTTATTAGACTAATTTACACATATTATGGTACAGTTTCATGAATGTACAAAGTATAGGTTATGAGGTGTCGGTTGAAAACCAAAAAATATAACCCTGTTGTAATTTTCTGAAGTTTTTCCAATGATTCATAAAGTGTTATACGCATCAAAAAGCGCTGCTGCATTGTATAGGTGACTTGTTTAGAAATTGCATTTATACTGTATGCAATTGTGGGCAAGTTTTGGCTCCGATATAAAAAAATTATTTTAAATATTTTTTCTCAATATTACACTATAGAATAGCCATCTGTCAGACCATGAAAAGGCACAAATAGACCATATAAGCCACATGTGTACCAAACTTCATCCATATGGAATAGTGACCGGATGTTGGGCCAGAAACAAAAAATAAATTTTTATTATTTTTTTCAATATTTCAAAAAGTATATAATATTTTCCATCAGACCTTTCAAAAGGCACAACTGGACCATACTGACCATATGTGTACCAAATAGACCCCGAAGTCAGTCAGAGTTAAAACTCTGACTTGCTTGGCAAGAACTTCAGCTGACTAGTCAGCTAAGTCACCAAACTCTGACTTCACTTGACTTCAACTAACTTCAGCTGACTTCTGCAATTTCTAAGGGTCCTTCCTTTAAAAATTATCAACAGTACATTCTAACTTCTGAAATTTCAGAATTTTTGCATTCAGAAAACTGCAGGATGCAAATGTGGTTTGGGAGTTTTTATTGCATAGACTTTTCAAAGGTCCTAAAAGAGTGTGATACACTTGTTGTGCTCTCTATGCCGTTGAAAATGATACCAAAACCATTTCTGTGAGGTTAAAATTGGCAAAGTTATGCAACAATTGACTTTA